>JANVCK010197953.1:0-10623 GCA_026546655.1 Epizoanthus illoricatus
ATTCACATTCAGATTGCAGATTCAGATTTAAGCAAAAATACTGGGGGATCGATGGATTTGGGTACTCCATTTTAACCCCCCCCCCTCCCCCCTTCAAAGGTGAGAAACTTATAAAATATAAACTCTTACGAGCTTAGTTATTAAATCAGTGTTTTGTTGGATTTATCTTACAATCTGTGATGTAATAGTGAAATAGGGCAATTTAATAGTGTGACGGTAGCCTCAAAATCAGATGTCTGCTGCAGCCTCGAATAGAAGTCTCCCTGAGTGACACATCTTTAGAAATAAACATGACACTTAAAGATTATTGTCCAATACTTTAGAACGTTACAAAACGACAATTGAATTTCCTAAATGGGAATGAAGGAACAAGTTCTGGACGTGTGGTTAGAACTTAAATAGAACTTAATTGCTATATACATGTACATATATATGTAGAGCTGCAGGGTGCAGTGTTATTAGTTTTTTTATGAAATGCGAATTAGGTATTTTTTATTAGTGAAATACATGTGTAGTGACAATTTTAAGTATTTTCATGATCTGTGATCTGTACATACCCTTCCTTTGCTGCTCGCTAGTAACCCTCAAACCTCAGGATCTATGAAAACCAGTCTGATCTGTGACCAGTACCTAACAAACTGAAACTGAAATTAACAATTAGTTGTTATTCAGTGACCAGTGATTATACATGCAATAGTCTCTCTGTCTCCAGGACTGATGAATAGGAATCTATTTTATTAAATAAATATTCTAAAAGCTTGTCATTATTGTAGCTGTCACTTCATCGTTTCAGCTGTTTCTTGGTATAAATGTATGCATAAAATATATGATTTGCACAAAGTATAGACACTAATTAAATTTGGAACTTACATTATAAACAGAAGCCTGCAACAAAAATATTTACTGTAGAATTGTATGGAATCTGTACATCAAATTTGTGTGTAAGTATAATTAGAGGTAAAAAGAACAAAGCAAAAACAAGAAATTTGAAAATTTAAATTCATCAAAATTTACATGTAGCATACATGTTGCACTTACATTTCACTGAATCACTTTTTAACTGAATTTAATCCATTAGTTTCTTGTTAAATTATGACTAAAACTTGTTGTAAAATTGTAATGAAAATGTTGTTGTATGTGAAAATTGGTGAGTGCTCCATGAATTGTTAATCAAAATTTCATAGGATTTAATCTATTGATTGAACTGAGTGATAATTATTTGTAACTAACTTGTGTATTTTTACAAAGAAGTATTCATAATAACGGCTGTACATAACAAACATCTGACTTGTACAGTCTGTGAATAATTAGGATCTAGTCCGAAGAGGAATTATATTTAGATCTTTTTGCGTATTTGATGTATATTAAATAATTATATTATGCATACAGCAAATGTTGGCCTTCAAATTGTGATATCTTGGTAGACATGATGTTTTCTTTTTTGTAGATTGCTGGAATTAGTTCTGAAACTTAAAAACACATGGCCATCAATAAAACTTGATCATTAGCCATTTTGAATTACATTGTACAGTATGATAAAAGTCAGACAGGCTGCATTGTATGATTCTCTGAGACCAGCACTATCTGGAATATCATTTGAAGATGAAAAACATCAATTGGTCCATGTAAATTGTTTACTAGATAGATCTGTCAAAGGCACATGCCCATTTATAACCTCTGTCATAGTGCTACACTCTACATAATTACATGTAGTTGCATGTACACACTAACAAGGCATTATTATCTTTATCAGACCCGCCAACTCTCCCAGTTTTGCCGATTGTCTCCCGGTAAAGACCTGAAATCTCCCAGTTTTTCAAGGGAAAAAAACCTTCAATCCAAAGGAAAAATGGAATATTCTTACATATTTCTTTGTTTTTAGTGCCAATGCCAGCTTGAACTTCTAAATGCTTGTTTTCTTATCATAAAAGTGCGATATATGTACTCATGAATCACGTTCCTACTTCCATTGCATTGTTTGGCCAGGATAACGTGGGCTATGGACTAGGTATTGAGACTGACCTTGCTTGATTTCAGGATTTGCTTCCCTGCAGTCTTTGTGGTATTTCACAGCCTGGCCTTAGTGGGACCGTCCCAACAATTTTTGCCCATGACTATTAATAAAATATCAGAAAATTTTCTGAATTTCCAGATTTTTTGCTGAATCTCGAGATTTTTTTAGCCCAAAATAGGGAATCTACAGATTTCGTACTCTAAGGGTTTGGCAGGTCTGCTTTATTGATTATTTGATACTCCCTACATGTAGCTAAAAAGGGTTTTTCAGTAGCAATATAATTTATCTACTCTTCTAAGTGCAGGCCTCATAAGGAACCAGCCATTCAGTCATTTTCCTGCAGTGACCAAGTCTTCCTGTGCCCAAACTGCTTAAGACCTTGCAGTTCTAGGATTGGCCTGTTCAGCCACCATAAGGCTTGTCTCAACTGTTTAGGACACACCCCTTCCAAATGATCTTCGGATACAAAGAATCTGCCATCATCTATTCTTCATAAAAAAATGAACTAAATTCTTATTTTAATTTAAAATATTAATATTAAATGTAATATTCACCCTGTACGACATGTGAAGGATGATTTAAAAGTCATAGTTGTACTTCATGTGACAAGTGTTCAACCAAGATTTAATTATCACAGAACCTTTTTCCATTTAGCGTGTGAGGCCATGACTAATAATACGATCCCCATGTAGTTGCAACTATTTTTTTTACACAAGCTGATACTGGCTGTAAAGTTTGTTTTGAGCTCTTGATAGGAGTCCTGAGGGGCCTGTACTGTACATTGACATCATCCAAAATCCTCCTTAAATACACAGGAATGTAAATAATTCAATATTTATTTTTTCCAGTCTTGATACAGAGGACCATGAGCTTGGCATATCAGGAAGTCGAAGGTACATACATGTTGTTACATGTACATTGTGGACCTTGTGATTAACTTCTCATAACGGGCATGTAGGATTTTCAACTACATGATTGTACTGACATCCACACAAACTCTTTGCAGATGTTAAAGTTCTCATATTTTAAACATTTAAAAAAATTACCAGCTCTTCAATTTTTAAGATGAGAATCCAAAACTTTTGGTTGTAAATCTTGCATAATTTACAAAGTGCTGACTTTAACTTTTGAGTTAGTACATGTATTTGTACTGTACTAAGCATTGTGACATGTGAAAGACGTAAGTAAATAATTTCTGATCAATACTTTAAACAGCATTAATTTCTAGCTTTTTGTTCTTTCTTTGTCTTCCTTCCATTCATGCATGTACAGTAGGAATATTGCAGCTAGTTTGAAATCCAAGATCCGTGATCTAAGCCCTTCCAGACCACGTTCTCCTGGGAGCAGTCCGAAGACCAAACACAAACATGGCAAGAAATCCCCCAAGGACTTATCAAGGTCTCCGGTAGGTCTCGGCTGTTAGTGCCGCATTTCAGAACAATTGATCATTTCTTATTATTAACAAGGTTATCATGTGGTCAGACAAGGTCATGAAATGTAGTGAAATTTTCTTTAAGTACTTGTAAATAATGTATTTTTGGTAGACAGTAAAGATGATCGAGGTCACTGTGACAGTACAAACCCTTGAGGGGTGGGGAAAATGGGCTTTGTTATGATAATATATGAATATGCTGGCTAGCTTAATATGTGGTTCTAAAAGTGAGAAAATATCTTCTGTTTGATAAAATAATGTTGAATACCATATGTGAACATTGATCTGAGCAATCTTTTACAAGTTTTCCAAAGCAGCACCCTTGCATGTGAGTAGTTCTTAATAAATACATTAGGAGGTAAATAAAATATAATTATGATACTCTTCCAATGAGTTTTTGAACACTTCCAAAGATTTCTGAACACTTCCGAAGATTTCTGAAGGATTCTGAAGATTATTTTAAAAAAATTGAAGACCATCAATATCCGTCCCAAGTCTTTTTGAACACTTTCCGAAGATTTCCGGAACACTTCCAAAGATTTTCCGAAGGCTTCTGAAGATTTTCCGAAGTTTCTAAAGAACACTAAAATTTGGCCCAAGACTTTTTGAACACTTTCCGAAAATTTCCAAAGATTTTCTGAACACTTCCAAAGATTTCTGAACAGTTCTGAAGATTTTATGAAGATTTTTAGAATTATGTGAAGCACACTTTGAGAATGGATTTTGAAAGCTATGAAAGTGTTCAAGAAGTTTGGACAGATTTGAGCGATCCAATAACCAAACTAAAAATACATGGTAAGCTGACCAACCATTCAGATACCAGTATTTTTTGTAAGTGTACTACAGGAAACACCACCATAGTGCTACATGTAGTTCTTGAAGAATTAATGTAAACTACTACAAAGTGACAAGTACCACTCGTGCTCCACACTTGTGGCTGTATTACTGACACTTTCATCAAATACTTGTGGTATTTTTCGTGAATTCTTCTCGAACCATAGTGTTTCCTATACTAATATGTCATAGTGCATATTTTAACTAAAGGCCTGTTTAGGACTTTTAAAAGCCAGCCTCACACACTGCATTTTTGCAATTTATTGTTATTGTTTAATTGAGTTATTTGAACATTATGGAAATCTGTAAGACAATAGATTGCAGAAAGTTCTGTGACAAACATGCAGTGTGTGAGGTCGGCTTTATACAATATAATTATATATCTTAGTAGTACTTGCTAGTTCATTCATGAGTGCCCATTATAATTTAACAAGTAAAGCCATCTTTGTAAAACTTTAAGATTTAAATCACTGAGTTCTTCCACACTGCTGATTAGATCTCTACATGTACATTCAAGTACTGCATGAAAAAATATAAAATTTATAACTTTTATAGATTTTGCTTTTATTATTAATTAATTTATTTAATGTTATTAATACACTGTAATGTTAAAAAAATAAATTACTGGTATTGACAAGTGAGTTCTGTAACACAGAGCTCAAGGAAATAGATTGAATTATTGTATTTTTGGAAAATTCTCTTTATCTCATTTTATCATATGAAGCTTGGAACTTCCATGTACATGTAAAGTAGGTTACCAAATTTACTCAAATAAGTACCTCCCCTGATTAAGTGCCCTAGAATAAGCACCGCACATGAGAGCAAAAATACTAATAAGTGCCGTCCTTGAATAAGTGCCGCATCCCTTAACAACAACACCACACTTACATGTATTCCAAGCACTTGAGCTCTAGAGCAGCGCTTATTGGAACAGTGTCAAAGCAAAAATGAAAAACAATACAATTTGTTTCAAACCAGCAGTGAAAATTTATTCCTATTTGTACAACAATGGCAAAAGAAAGACTGTGTAGTTGACTCTTTCACTTGAGTTTTGTTGTTATCATTCTTAGAATTTAAAAACTGTTGTGTCGTATTTGAAAATGCTGGGTTCTTAAGTGCTACCCACAAATAAATGCTGCTCTCAAATAAGTGCCAAATCAAAAAGTCTAAAAATTTAATACATTTAAGTGCCACAGCACTTATTCAAGTAAATATGGTACATGATTACAAGTATGTTTTGGGTTAGTTCTATGCAAATATTTCAATCCATTTTCTCCACAGTCTCAACTTGTGAAATCAGTGAATGATAACAAATTATAATTTTCAAACCAAGTGGCAGCTGATTGAGATTAGCTAAGCAGGGCTGAGTCTTGAAAATTCAGAAAGGCAGCTGGGCCAAAAAGAGGGGACAAAGGGCCTGTCTCAGAAAAAATATGTTATTCAAAGTTCTGTTTCAAGAAAAGTAATAAAGCACTTGACAATGAAATGGGGGCATGGCCCCTTTGCCCCCATCTAAAGCCACTCCTAGTTAATCAAGTCAGTTTGAGACTCACTAAATTATCAATAATTCAAATTAACTACTTTACAAACTTATAAATGATGTACACTTAATTTTGCATTTGTACATGTAAGTACTCTGAGATCTCCTTCTATTTTCAGTTTTGCAAAGATTAGAATTTTGATAAATTGTTTACTTTTAAAGTTCTAGATGTAATTAAGTGAGAGACTATAGCTGTGCGTATTTCAGTTCAGAATTTTGATGGAAAGAACAAAGAGACTGTTTTGTACATATCTATAGGTACCCCTGCTAAACATTAATGATTGTATTATAATTATTTTATTTTATACAGTCATGTTGACATCCAAGTAACTTTATCAATAAGAGTTGTCTGTGCACAGTTTCTGTCAGTAGTAAATAGCACTTTTATTTAAAATTATGCAGGTAATTTAGTTTTTGTTGCGAGAAAGTTCTGAGTAATTATAATTGATTTTAAATTGAAATATTTCGTCTAGAAATTTGAACTGTTGTGCAGGCAGACAGTTTTTATGTTGTACATCATTTTACATAATTATTGTTAGTAATACTTTTTGTTTGCAGAACTCTATTTAATTAACTCTTGTAATGTCCAATAACATCTGACTTGGCAATAGATTATCATTAAGTACTTTGTGTTTTATTGATATTTGGAAGTAAATAAGTAATGTCTTTTCATTTCTTCAATTAGAAATCTCCATCAGCATGGCTTCCTGCCTCATTTAATCAGGTAAGAGCAGCTGTTTTGAGTGCTGCACATTCATAAAGAGCTATTTGCATAGTATTGTTTGCAAGCTACAGTCATGAATATATTTCTGTCAAACCCAAACACAAGACTAGAAGTGTACACACATATTTTATATTTTCATACTGTGAATCTAAAGCCATTAAACAAAATCTTCTGCAATTTTGTAATTTACAAGTGACTAGGTTCTTGTAGAATTACAAGTGTTTCGTCTGTTGAATTATAGATGTTTTCCAATAATAAAAACAAGACAGGGGATTTCAAGAGATTGTTCAAAGATCTGCCTGGCAGTGAACAGCTGATTGTTGGTAAGTTGTACATGTATTGACATGGTATGTAATTATAGAATTTTCTAGATGTATACAGTCATGTAGACCTTCTTGCTCTATATTATTTTATAATGTAATAAATGTGATTGGAACAAGCAAATCTGAATGTGGAAGTCAAGGTCTGATCTTTATTTCAATCCTTTGAGGACTTCCAGCGACCACATTTTAGAACACACAGTCATGTACATGTAATCCATCTTATATATGACTGTATACATGTAAATGTACATGTAGCTTCAAATGCCAAGACCTAGAATTTAAACTGTCAATACATTAATTTTCATGACAACCCTTTGTGTCCTACAACTATATTTTAAACTTAGTGATATGTCATATACATTGTACGGTCATACTTCTTCAGATGTCAAATATCCAAAGTGTAACTGTCAGCACATTAATTTTCATAACAACCCCTTGAGTCCTGAGCGCACCCATCAGGCCTGATCAAAATGGACTGGACGTACATTCTTGAAAATAAGAGCTCATGGAGAGTAGCAGATTTGAACTCATCTTAAGCAGTCATGTTGTTTTCTAAATAATTATAGTACTTATTTTGTTTTATGAAAAAATTAATATTAAAATTTCTATTGAATGATAATTTAATTATTGTCGATTTCAATAAAATACAGTTTTCAACTTTACATGTAGGAATGAGATGGTATTAAAATATCATTCTCAATCGACAATGGATCGTACGTACATGTAGTTCACAGT
This sequence comes from Epizoanthus illoricatus, assembly GCA_026546655.1. Lineage (NCBI taxonomy): Eukaryota > Metazoa > Cnidaria > Anthozoa > Zoantharia > Epizoanthidae > Epizoanthus > Epizoanthus illoricatus. The sequence continues at coordinate 7,603 of JANVCK010197953.1, forward strand.
AAGGATTAGAATGTACATTTTGAATGGCTACATGACTGTACATGTATTGAATAGTTATATGTGGTACATAATTACATTACTGATTGTCAGTGTTCAAAAAGAGTTGACAAACTTGCCTTTTATTGACATGGCCAGCATAAAATAATATTTTATTTTGCTTCCCCTGGCTATTTCTAACTTTTTGTATTTTATTTAAATAATTGATAGATTACAATATATTACTAAATCAGTACATCACAAGCTGACATACAGTACCAACAGTCTCCATTTTATGTGTGATTAAGATGTGATATTTTGCCACAAATGGACACAATATGCAAATTTTTCAAATTTAGCTGGTGTACACCTGTCATTATACATATAAATGTAGACCTTTACATGTAGGTGTTGTAGCATGATGTGTCAGATTTTATCAACTGTTAGTTTGAAAATTAATTAGTGAAATAATAGAGACTATAGATATGATTGGAGAGAGATTGAGAAAAAACTGAGACTTACGGCCAAATACATATATTTTTTCAGACAGTTTGGTGTGTAGTGTGGCTGGATATTGTTATGAGTCAAGTAGCTAATTAATATAGTATTTTGGTGAGCCTGCAGGGCAAGGCAAATACAGAGGATGTCAGTAAGAATTTCTGGCCATACTGTACTACATTGAAGCAGGGCCAGCAGAAGGTGGCAGATAGGTGGTAGATATTAGGGAGGCCAGAAACTGAACCTTCTCAAGTGCAAAAGGTGTGAGCCACTATGGGGGTGCAGGGGCATGCTCCCCTGGGGAAATTTTGATAAATAATGCCCTACTGAAATGCCATTTCCTGCATTTTGGCAGTGTTTTTACATCAATTTTTTGGTCAACCAGGAATTAATATTTTTGAAAATGCATACTTGGCCAGAGAATTGGGGTGACCATGCCCCCACGCCCAGCCCTCCCTGCTCTGCCGGCCATGTGAAGTCCCCTAGAGTACGTGTAGCTGTAGACATGTATATATTTATTTGCACTGAAGTCAGCAATTCTGTAGCAATTTATTCTGCACTCCAATCTCTTTAGATTACTCATGTGCACTTCAGAGGGACATCCTGGTCCATGGACGGCTGTATTTGTCACACAACTGGCTTTGTTTTTATGCAAACATTTTCGGATGGGAGACCTTTGTAAGTATACACAATTTGAATAGTACCAGTTTCTATTTTCCTAATAATCACAACATCCGTCTGTAGATTAAGCTAATAAATATTATTTTTGGAAGAAGGACAGCAAGGAAGTTTTAAGGCTTCCCAACCATAACATTATAAGCATATTAATTTTATCATTTTTGTTGTGATAAATCTGACTGAAGGGCACTGAACACTGTGGTACTGTAATTGACGTGCTTTCTGCCTTTTAGGTGACAGTTAGATTTAATGACATCACAAGCATAACTAAAGAAAAGACAGCCTTGGTCATTCCAAATGCAATTCAAATCTGCACACACACAGAGAAGGTATGGATTCAAGACAATCCCCTGCAGTAGAGTTACCTGTATGATTACTACCAAGCAGCACATAATTATGCCATACTCATGTGAAATGCCATATGCATCTACTGTATTGTTTGCCTGTCGGAACAGGCTCTATATGTATTGTACCATATAATTATGCAATGTGAAATCAATATTCGAGCAAAAGGTTGCGCAGATTTTGGCATTTTGAGCATGCAATAGTCAATGGTTATCGGTATACTGCATCACGATGGTACACTGACTGTCTGTAGACAGTCATTGAATCTTTGACTTTTCGGCCTTTCCAGGTTACATGAATATATGTTCAGGTAGTTAAACTGCTCAAGAGAGTCATGTGCACAAAAACTGTTTCCATAACACTTCAAACTTGAGATGGTCTATTTAGGGGAAATAGAGGATCTTACATAGCTGTGCAAAGATACATGTACGGCTTTTATCTTCGAGTGTTGAATGTAGTAACACATTCATGAGTGAGTGCAGCAAATGAGTGTGTTGCAAAATTCAATGTCCACAAGAAGATAAAAGCTGTATTTTCAAACAGCCATGCAAGTTTCTTTTTATCATATGAAAATCCATAAGAAAAACGAACTTCTGAGCCAGCGAACAAGAAAATCAGCAGACTTTGTTCATGAAAGCATAAAATAACCAACGATATTTTATATGTACAAAGATATGACTTTTCTCAACACTTTTAATACCCAGTATCTTATGGATTTTTATATGATAAAACACAGTATCTTAGCCCATAAGACCAATATAGCAAAAATAAATAATTACATTAAAATTTTCATTTTCAGTTCTTTTAAACTAGATGTATTCATCTATAGACGTAATAAATTTCAAGACTGCAATTGAGTGATCTGTGTTTTGTTCCTGCAGTACTTTTTTGCATCGTTTATCTCACGAGATGCAGCTTACACTGTACTGTTTAGGGTGTGGCAGAATGCCCTGCTAGATCAGGTGAGCTTTTACTGACGGGATTATTAGTCAGTAAATAATTGAAAATAATACACTAGATACGTCAAACTCAAAAGTTGTTTTATTTGTTAATTTTTGTAAGTGCTATTTCTAAGTTCAATATGTTATTTTATAATTTTATCAAAGTAATATGTAGATATACTGTAGTGCAGCATGTAGCTGGACTGAAATTATAAGCCAGTTCTGTGTTTGTCCACAATACAATGGATCAAAACAAACTATACATAGTCAGGTGGCTGAGATTGGACTAATTCCAACAGTGAATTGCTAGAACTGTGGATTTGTGAATATTGATCATAGACTTCCAGTCCGTGGAATAGAAATATTGTCAAATGCAAGCCGTTCTCCTTAGAAGTGCAAATCGCCCCTCTCATGTCATTTTCTACATGTACGCCCTACGTATCAACTGTTATTATGTGACTGAGTAATTTTGCACCTTCTAGTTGGCCAATTTGAGGTCTGTAACTTCTGATACAGACCCAACATAGGAAATAATAGTGTTCATCCAGATAATAACAATTTTTTCTTCCCCTTCATGGCCCGT
>JANVCK010198286.1:0-10617 GCA_026546655.1 Epizoanthus illoricatus
ACAGGCACAGGCACAGGCACAGGCACAGGCACAGGCACAGGCACAGGCACAGGCACAGGCACAGGCACAGATACAGACACGGATACAGGCACAGGCACGGATACAGGCATGGGCACAGGTACAGGCACGGGTACAGGTATAGGCATGGGTACAGGCACAGGCACGGATACAGGCACCGGCACCGGCACGGATACAGGCATGGGTACAGGTACAGGTACAGGCACAGACACGGATACAGGCATGGGTATAGGCACAGGCACGGATACAGGCACAGGCACGGATACAGGCATGGGTATAGGCACAGGCACGGATACAGGCATGGGTACAGGTACAGATACAGGCACGGACACAGGCATGGGTACAGGTACAGGCACAGGCACAGGCACAGGCACGGGCACAAGCACAGGCATAGGCACAGGCACAGGCACAGGCACAGCCACAGCCACAGCCACAAGCACAGGCACAGGCACAGGCACAGGCACAGGCACAGACACAGGCACGGATACAGGAAGTGGTATTGGTATTGGCACAGGCATGGGTACAGGTACAGGTACAGGCACAGGCACGGACACAGGCATGGGTACAGGTACAGGCACAGATACAGGCACGGATACAGGCACAGGCACAGGCACAGATACAGGCACGGATACAGGCACAGGCACAGGCACGGATACAGGCATGGGTACAGGTACAGACACAGGCATGGGTACTGGTACGGATACAGGCATGGGTATAGGTACAGGCACAGGCATATGTACAGGTACGGATACAGGCATGGGTACAGGTATGAGTACAGACACAGATAAAGGCATAGGAGTAGGGGCAGGCACAGTGACGTGTAAATAAATAGGCACAAGTACAATACAGGCACACAGGCATTTATGCAGGTGCAGGCACAAGCAAACACAAGTACATGAAGGGCAATAACGGTGCGAACATTTGGACCAAAGACTGAAATAACTATAACATACAGTTCTTGATCGCGTTCGGTTCTTTCGTGACGAGCGTAGAGTCGACTTTCTTCTGGCGTGGGACGACAAATGTCTCGAGGCCTGTTCTGAGTTTAAGTTCCATATTACAATCTCACCATCGTAACTTGCAGTAGCGAGGGTTGTTGGAGGGCAGAATGCAGCTGACAAAATATCATCTTGGTGCTCCTAGAAAGAAACGCCAGCATTAGGTATATATTTATAGTGTTATGTTATGTTGTGTTGTGTTGTGCTATGTTGCATTGCGTTGTGTTGTGCTGTGCTGCTGTGCTGTGTTGTTGTGCTGTGCTGTACTGTGTTGGGCTGTACTGCCCTGTGCTGTAATGTGCTGTGTTGTGTTGTACTGTGTTGTGTTGTGTTATGTTATGTCGTATCGTGTTATGTTGTGGTGTGTTTTTGCTATGTTATAAAGTATCGTGTTGTACTGTGTTTTGCTATGTCGTATCGTGTTGTTCTACTGTGGTATACTGCGTTGTGTTATGCAGTTCTGTTGTGTCGTGTCATATCGTGCTGTAATGCGTTGTTGTTGCGCTGTGTTGCGCAGTGTTGTGTTGTGTTATGTTGTTGTGCTGTTTTGTGTTGAGTTGTATTGTACTGTATTCTATTTGTCACTTTGTTTATTCATCAGAACTTATCAAACTAACCTGTCTTCCCTTCCAATCTGCTGGGTACACATAGAATGAATTGATCTGCCCGTCTCGGAACACACAGAGAGCTCTGGAAGGTAGCGGGTCAATGTTTCGATTAGTAACAACACTTAATATGGACTTTTGCTTGTACTTCGTAAATTCAATACAATATTACGGTGCAATATGTACAACTCGCTGCTATGGCCATTTGCTTAGTCCCGTTAACAAAATCACTTATAATAAAATCTCTACAATTAATATAGCATCTTGCTAAAACAGACGACAACCTTTAATAATCATTATTGACAATTAAAAACTGATTTGCAGCCAATAGGCTGAATTGCTCAGTTAGTCGATTGCAATTTAAAAAGATACAAATTAGGAATTATTGAAAAACGATGCACTATAGGAGATAAAACTACAAAAAGTAGTAAAATGGTCTGTGTTCCCAAGATTGTTGTTACGTCTCTGCGGTAAAGATAGTGTAACCTATGGTGTGGGTTCATCAGTTTTTTTAAATGAGTTGTACACAGATCGTTTCGCCTTTGCAAGAGAGTTGGCCCAGTCCACAGCTATAATGAGCCCTACTTGTCCCAGTCTACAGCTATAATGAGCCTATCTGTCCCAGTTCACAGCAATAATGAGCCTTACCTGTCCCAGTCCACAGCTATAATGAACCTTACTTGTCCCAGTCCACAGCTATGAGCCTTACCTGTCCCAGTCCACAGCTATAATGAGCCTTACCTGTACCAGTCCACAACTATAATGAGCCTATCTGTCCCAGTCCACAGAAATAATGAGCCTTATCTGTCACAGTCCACAGCTAAAATGAGCCTTATCTGTCCTAGTCAACAGCTATGAGCCTTACCTGTCACAGTCCACAACTATAATGAATCTTACCTGTCACAGTCCACAGCTATAATGAGCCTTACTTGTCCCAGTCCACAGTTATTATGAGCCTTACCTGCCCCAGTCCACATCTGTAATGCGCCTTATCTGTCCCAGTCCACAGCTATAATGAATCTTACCTGTCCCAGCCCATCCCTATAATGACCCTTACCTGTCCCAGTCCACAGCCATAATGACCCTAATCTGTCTCAGCCCACTACAATAATGACCCTTACCTATCCCAGCCCACAGCCACAATCATTCTCTTGAGACAAAGCACTTGGCTGATTTCCGCAGGGTTGCCATTCCCTGCCATGAGGATGTTGTGACAATGGCCATTAAAATCCCAGATCTGAAACCAGAGATAGATTCTATAGATCGATATCTTACAAATAAACAGGTTCCATTAGTTCCTCAGTGTACAATCAGTGGTATTTGAAAATACAAAATTCACAACCAGCTGAATTCTCGGTGCATCACGCCAGGAATATCTAGGCTACCCAGACAGCAAGGTTGAATAAGCACGGTCAATCAGATATCACAAAAAGTTGCAACAGTTATTCATATGAACATGAATACATTAAGCTTGATGTCCAGAAAACAATAGCCAGTCTGCGCTAAGTTTTCACATATTCAGTGGAACTCTTGTTCGTTAATACTCACTTTGACCGTCCCATCTGAACTGGCCGTGAACAGTCGCGTCTCAGTTGCATCCTGTGTTAACGCGGTGATCTCCGTGTTGCCATGCGCGTTAGCAAACTGTTAAAATTCCAAACACACTGCGGCATCAGTATCAATGTCCTGCATAAGTCCAGTATTGAAATAGAGGTCATTACACAGTGGCAAAGAGATATACACGCATAGAATGACATGTCATGGATGAGAATTGCCTATTTGTCGTGTGTCTGTCTCACTGTCTAGCTGTCCTTACTTCTTCGAACAATCGCTATAATTTTCGCCATTATCCCCGCTCCAAGGAGGAGTTACGCAATGACTTTAACTGATGTTTGTAAATTTTCCTTAACAAGACTAATAATCTACAATTATTCACTTACATTCTGTGGCGGGGTATTTGCTAAGACTGCTCATTAAGTAAGCTATTTCGAAACCTTTGTGTACCATATATTATCAGGGAATTCCAATAACCTCGTGCAGTCGTCTGCTTACGTTTGAAATCCCTGATGGAACAAATGCGCCCATATCTGTAGTATTGCATTCAAGTGTGATACGTCCCTATATTGCACCCCAGCGCTATACCTGTTTGACTTTCTGGCCCGTATCGACCATCCACATTGTTATCACTGAGCCTGCGCATGCGCTGACCACCTGTGCAGAGAGAAAAGGGGTTGATCATCTGAATCAATCTTTACAGTTTCTATAACACTTCCATTACAGCCGTGAAAGGGTTTCAGTTGCTGCTTCTAAGTTTGGTAACAGTTAAAACAGTTAGCTCAAACATATTACACTCGTTTACATCTGCTATAAAACGTTCTATTTTGGCAGGCATTTAAAATAGTTCTCGTTCTTGTACCCATAGCTCATGTTCTTTAATGCCTCTGGTCGCAGCCATACCGGAAGACCGAGATTCTCGGTCGCAGTATGAACGCAGAATACTTGTATTTGAGCATCGATCTTCATTATGCTCCTTGAGCTGCCACAGATCGTTGTTATATTTTCAAAATCACCACAAAATACCAACATTTCTTCTGTTGGACACCAGAATACGTTTGCTTTGGTTTTGGAACAGTGCATAGTACGTGCGCGCGTGCACTGCATTTTGGCGCCACAACCTTTGACACGCGCCATTTTCCCGCCATTTCCAGCCACCTCATCCACGAGAATTCACCGCGACCAGAGCCCTTCGTTCCAGCCAAAGGCGTTTAGAACGTGGTCTCTGGGTACAAGAATGAATAGTTAATTTATATTTATTTATAACCTTATCCATATAATTGTATTGTATAATTGTTTCATAGTATATGAGCATTATGACAATTATTTCTTTCGTATGTGGGAGTTACGACACTGTACATACCTGGTTAAACTTGCTGTTATAGATTGCAGCAGCAACCGGCTGCTCGTGGCTCATGATTCTGTCTTTCACTTCTGGCTTCATGACCATCAGCGTTAACTGCAGGGAATGTCATAATAAAATGAATGACATCAGAGGCAAAGCAACGTCATTTACACCTCGAAGTGATTACCTCCTTTAGCCCCAAATGCGACAAATATCACGTTGATAGATTCTCCTTCGTACCATGGAAACTATGCTAAAATAAAAACTGCCCAAGCTCCCAATAGGGGTTTTCAGCAATTTAATTACAACGTCTTTCAATAAAATTATTAAAAATATATAACATTTATGTACAAGAGATGAAAGATCTAGATAACATTCGCTTTCTCAGTTCGGCTTTGAACATTTTAATGGACTTGGTAGATTTGAGTTTTAATGTCCATGTTGTTCCAAATTTTCGCTCCTCTGAATTAGAACAATCTCTGACCATTTGCTGTTTTGAATTTGGGTGTACCAATGTCGCCTCTGCTTTTAGTGTTTAACTTGCGAATGTCCGACCTTCTACGGAATTTATCGCACAAATAGGTAGGAGCCAAGTTGTTCATGCATTTGTAGGTCATTAAAGAGTCTCTATTTTGGAGATGTTCGTCTACGGGTAGCCAGTTGAGTTCACACAAGACCTGAGTTATGTGATCAAACTTTTGTGTGTTTGATATAACGCGTGCTTCTCTCAGATTATATTCTCTTGTTCTCACACATTTTCCTATATTGGGTGCAGATGATGGTGTGTGATTTTGAATGATGTTGGGTGACGGTGAATGATGGTGGTCAATTATGATCTGGCATAATCACGCAAGAAGCAAAGATGCGACTACCAAGAAGGACTGAGGAAGTCTACAATTATTCCTGTATTGATATGCAAGGGCATATCAACCATACTATGGCAACACACGGGGGTCCTACCTGCTGACTGAATGCAGTGAAACAGCCATAGTATGGCAACACACGGGGCTCCTACCTGGTGATTGAATGCAGTGAATAACTTGCTGTGTTCCTCATCGTAATGCATCGTGATAGAAACTACAAGTGGATGAGAGCAAGTCTTAAAATGTGCAGAAACTGCTGTAATGTGTGCACTAAAATGAAAAAAAATTAACATGACAACTTCCATGACAACGTCGTAATAATTTTGATTCACCGCATATTACTCAAAAGCCTCCTTCTTAATAAATTAGAAACATTTCGTTTTGTGTTTTTCATGTTACACAACGGAAACTACTTCAAAACTAAAATTTACCAATTTACTGTACGCCGACATCAACTGGCGCCACGCGAATGACAGCAGCCGCTTATTGCACGGCAGTAGAACAATAGTTTCCAACATTTTACTCCAGTATAGGACCATTGCATCTATTGTTACCAGTAAGCCAGTGGCAGTCCTCGACTCGATGCCGGACATAAATGTCTCTCTATTTGAACTCTTTTGATAACCTCTCTTAATTTTAAATTCTACCTTTTAACATACTTACTCGAGAGAACTTTTAAGCATTGTAATGATTTAGTTAAAGCGCCTTTAAACATTATATGTAATTTGCGCTATATAAGTTAAATGTATATTATTATTATTTTATACAAACTGAAATCGGTCTGAATTATACTAACTGCTATGCTGTACTTTTAACAGAAAGGTGTCAAGGACTGTTAAAATGCACTGTTCTGCCGCTGTCCTGTAAAACCAATTGCTGTTCCTCCAGTTACTGCTCTGGTCGATGATGCTGCACAGTAATACCGTACTCTGTTTCCTTTTATAGGAAATACATCTTCACAACTGAATGAATTCCAATAGTCCATCACTAAAGTTAAACTTTAGCTGAATTGCCTAGTGCCCGCGGGGGCATGGCACTGTCCTGAAATTTCCGTTAGTGCCAGTCTCCCACTGGATTTCAAATAAGTACTGTTGTGTAACTTTAAACCGTGCAGAAGCCTGGCACTAACACGAGGTTCCTGCGCAAAATGAAATCAGGCGATGCGCAAAGAAGTGCATAGGGCGATCTTTGTTTACATGTTTTCTCATTAGTATAAATGTAAACTGCTTCAAACAGAGAAATAAACACTATCATCGCATCAAGCATATAAGCATTCGCTGTCTTACCAAACTTCATATCTGGTAGGCGAAAAACACGACCGGGAATTCTGCATCTCAAGTTCGTGAAAACTAAAAGTAAATGTATGGGATTTATGACTGTATGGCAAGAAGTTGCAAAATTCCATACATTTGCTTATTTTTTATCAAACTTCCGAGGCAGAGTTTTCGGTCGTACTATTAACTGTTTTTGATATGCTCTTTCTCCTTATGAGATTTATTTGTTCACCAAACAAAATTCAAGTTTTCTTTAAGTTAAAATGCAAACAAATAACGCCAGTGAAGTTCGCCCTATATATATAATGTGCTTAGCCACTTATTAACGCCAACATACCATCAGCAGGGCCCTTGGGAAACATTCCTGACAGTCTCTGTAAGCACACTTGCAAGTGAGTGTCCCAAATTCTCAGCACCTGCATAAAAGGTACATGCCAGCAAACATACTTCTAAATACAATTGGCTTATTACCGGGTCTTATTATCGCCAATGAGATTAAAGCTGGATCACTTTAAACCCCCAAAACTGATTGCGTAAAGCTTTACAGTATCTGCCTCGCGTTGCTCCACAAAACACAATAAAAGCAAGCCATATAAAAAAAAATTCAAATGTTCACCTACATGGGCAAGAATTTGGCACATTACGCCTATTGCAAACAAGTTGGATCCAGAGTTTATCAAACCCCACTGCTGTCTGTATATATGGTCACATATGCACAACTGTAAACCCTTAATTTTCCTAGACTTCGAAGTGGGGGCTTCTTCACTCCCCCACGCGCGATTCGAATTTGAATCGGCTAATGTGATTGGGTAATGTAAACAATGACGACAGGACGAATCGTGCGTGGGGGAGTGAGACAGTTACGAGTGGGACTTGGCGAGTAGGTGTTTTGTTCACGACCGTTGTAACCAGTGCGAAGGTCGATTTTTATTGCGAAACAGAACCCTCAAAAAAGAGAAGATCGGCAATGCTGTGAAGTTTTGAATTGTGGTGAATAAAGTGTAATTTATCTGAGATTCTTTGGAGGGCAAAATCAAACCCATAGCGATAGTCGTTCGAAATTTACTGGCAGTTGAAGTATTGCTATTTGAAGTTGGCGGTCCCGATCTTTCTCGCCCTGAAACCTATACAACTATAATTACTTTTCGCCTAGCAAGCAAATAACACGATAAATCTCGCTTAAACCAGAACTAATACAACTCACAACGTAAATGCAATACTTCATTTCATAAAATTTCTAATCTGAGCTTGAAGTTGATTTTTTCCGAACGATTTTGATTTTCCCGTATATTTACTTTTATTTCGTGTCATGAATTTTCACATTTTCTCTTATTTACTCTCCCTTCGTTGGTGCATGTGATTGCACATCAGTATGCATACATGACAGACCTTCACAAATACATTCAGAAACACGTGCACAAATCACCCTGACCTGCGCTATAATAACTAAAATGGCGGCTATCATGGTCCGATAGCATTATTTTGTAAATGCGCCTGGTACTTATGATTCTGAGAATAGAAATCATATGATCAATTATCTTCAAATAAATGTATACACCTACCTTGTCCTTGGACAGGCTGATTAACTGTCCTCTGCTCTGAATAAACTTCACAGCAACTACACTCTGCATATGACCGCGAAGGACCTGGAACGGAATCAGGCATTTCCATCACAATGAATACATTTTTAGTGACCAGCTGGAACAGGCAGGAAATCTAAAATTATGGATCAGGGCTCGTACTCTTTAGGGCTTTTGCAATTCCACGACTTTCCATGACTTTCAATAACCCAAACTTAAATTCCATGGCTTTCCAGGCCAGGAAAATGAAATTCCAAAATTCCATGACTTTCCAGGTTTTCCATGACCCTTACCAACCCAGTAGATCCAATCCCAACATATATAAATTATCCTTATATCTGGTTAACAGAATGATGCATCAAAAACAGAAAGAAACTTTATCAAAAGATTTAAACTACATGACTCAAGATATAGGAGACGCCTTATGGCTCTTCTAAAAATATCGACCAACATCAGTGAGCTTCAAGTAAATTGGAACGTCTAAGATTGGTTGAGTTCGCGTGGGGCGGTGAACCCAGACAACCGAACACTGATTATAGATAGAGCTCGAGCTGTCTCGATGTTATATCCTGGGTCAGGAAACTTCAAAACTGTCATAGGGAGCAATATCAACGATCTGAAGTGTAGATCTTAACAAGAAATCAGATATGGCAGTTTCTTTACCCCGACTGGTTTTGAGATGACATACGGGTTCCAGAGACAGACGTGGTGATTGACACCTGCAGTGGCTGCAAGGGAGAAAATCATAAAACAAAACAGTCAGTATCCTCGTCCACAGTGATCTGCCTGTCACTGATATCCATATACATATTATTGTACATGTATATACTTTCTCTATCTGCATCTTCTGCCGTTTCCTCATCTACTCTTGCTATCTCTGACATCTCTGTCTCTTGTATCTGTACCAGTTTGTGTCTATAGCTGTGTCTGTGCCTGTACATGTGTCTCTGTCTCTGTCGCTGTCTTTATCTCTGTCTCCGTCTATCTCTGTCTCTGTCTCTATCTCTTTATCACTGTCTGTGTCTGTGTGTATGTCTGTGTCTGTGTCTCTGACTCTGCCTCTAGATGTCTCTAGCATGTTTCAACGTTAGGGATAGATTAACTCCACTTCAAAATATGATAAACCAGAATAAGTATTTCCTCGATAAACCCAAAGGGCAGACATTCAAGACATGCTATTTCAGTGTAGAGATATTTCTAGGAACAATGCTGGCTGTTTCATCGAAAATATGTCAAATATCCCACCTATTAGATTCATTTTTTCATTGTAGTCGAACGCGGCCACTCCTTGTGGAATCTTGAACTGTGTTCTGCAAATAGCAACAGTACAAATATGTGCCGTTATTAAATAATATTCAAGTTCACGTGCGTTCTAGAGCAGAAGTTTCCAGCTCTACTAAACTAGTCAAGAGTTCAAAAACATTTTATTTAAGGGTGTGCGCTATAGTGTGGTCAGCGAGTTTCCATTAGTCCCCCAATTATCACAACAGGTTTTGAAGGCTGTCGAGTAAGATTTGTTTTGAGAATTTCGAGTTTATAAATCTATCTAAGTTGATTCAAATCCATTAATCCTGTGTAATAACCTACATTCTCATGTTCATTTTTGCTTTCTCTATCCAACCCAACACCAGTGAGTTCTTGTACGTCGTGGCACAGGAAATGAAACAGTCCAGGTGGAAAGAATATGTCACTGTAGTGGAAGCAATATTAGTGATATCAGTCGGAAATAGGCTAGGGTAGAATAAGGATCGCTCCACTACCCCCACCCCTACTGCTTAACTTCCTTCAACAGTCAATTTCATTTCCTTTCATCTCATAGATCTCATCTCATCTCATTTTATTCCATTTTACCTCATCTCAGCCCTTCTCATTTCATTTCATTTCAACTCATCCCATCCTACATCTCATCTCAGCTCATCTGCAGACACCCCCTCTCTATCCATCTGATATCATCTTATCTCATCTCTTCTCATCTCATTTCGTCTCATCTTGTTTCAATACAACATTAACTTAACTCATCTGATCCCACCTATTCTCGTTTCATCATTTCATCATCACATCATATCACATATATGTATAGCACTGCACTGCACTGCCTGCACCGCATCTCATCTCATCTCATCTAACCCACCTCATCTGATCCCATCCAGTCTCTTATCTTATTTCATCATCACATCATATCATATACATGTAGCACTGCACTGCATCTCATCTCATTTCATCTCATCTCATCTAACCCACCTCATCTGATCCCATCCAGTCTCTTATCTTATTTCATCATCACATCATATCATATACATGTAGCACTGCACTGCATCTCATCTCATTTCATCTCATCTCATCTAACCCACCTCATCTGATCCCATCCAGTCTCTTATCT
>JANVCK010198508.1:0-10611 GCA_026546655.1 Epizoanthus illoricatus
GAGGGGGGCGGATTCCGCTCCCCCACGTACATTTTTATTCATGACTTCCGAACGCTTTGCAGTACATGCATGAAATTTCATGACTTTTCCTAAAATTTTGTGGAGAATCCTCTCCTATGTGTTTTGTTGTCATACGATGGAACGTGTTGGATTTTCCTTGATCATCAAACCTCTAGACAATACCATCATAGTTTCTAAAGCTTTCACTCATCAAAAGGAGGCTACGGTCCCTCTCTATAATAATTGCTAAGAATGTTTCAATTATTGCAGAAAGTAGTGCATTATGGGTAAGTTTTCATTTTAGAAATTCGTAATTTCTACTGCCACTTTCAATCAATGCGTATCATTTTCTGCATAGTAATGCAGTGGACGATGATGAACATTTATGCAAAGTTTGAAAGTTTTTGCTTGAAGAATAACAGAGTTAGGGCCATTTTTTATTGTTGCTATGGCAACTGCCCCTTAACTTTCCTAAACTTATTTTTATAGGTCATTTGAGGTACATAACTGCTTGAATGGATGTTTTGGGTCATTTTTGGCATTTTCTAGCCAATTTCTAAGAAAACATGCAAATAATCGAGGAAATTAATCCTGTTGCTATAGAAACTACTACTACTGTTGTGGAGAGTACTTTAGCTATTCAAGTGATGAAATTGCTTATATTTTGCAAATTTCCTTTTTTTGGCAAATTATGCCAAAATTATTACCTTAGGAGCTTAAACCATTATTTATGACGTCATAATGACATCATGAAAATGTCAGGACACATATTATGGTACTATATTGCTTTTATCTTACGTGTGAACACCAATGAAACTTATCCCAGACCTGAATGTTGAAAAACAGTCACTTAAAGTCAACTAAGAAAAAGATACATAAAAAACACATTCTATAACGTCATTATGACTTCTAACCCTAAAATCATGTAGAGTTTTATCATTCTTAAAAGTCGTGCAAAGTTTCGTTCCGTTCCGTTCAATAGTAAAAACGTTAGGGAGGGGGGGGGGGGGCGGCATCCGCCCCCGGGCTGTGACATCTAAAAAAGCCCGGACTAGATAGGGTTAACTATATCCTTGTTGACGGTGACACTGAAGCTTGTTATTGTCAGTAATGTCAACGCCGCCATTGTTTCCATTGGTATTGCCCTTCTCACTGTTTATTCTTGTTCCCCTCGTCATTGTCTTTTTCCCCGGTGATCGTGTTTAGTTGTCAGTATTGTGTCGGTTTTTATTGTTATCAATATTCATGTTGTTATTGTCATTGTTGAAATTAATCTTTGCTTCTTGAATCTGCACCAAGCATCTGATCCTTACTTTTATCTTTTCCAATAGCAGTCAAGCTGAGAAGCAAGATTCAGAAATGATGGCAGTCAGAACGGCAGAGAAACTTCTGAAGGTGCGCAGTTATGTTACATGTTACAATCGCTTGCCTGTTTGAGCACGCCAGTGTATACACGTTCTGAATGTTGTTGCAAGATAGTAAGAGGAAGTGTAGTACGATCATAGATTTTGTTTGGCTTTAAACAGTTTCAGATGTCATGCCAGTAATGATCACTGTTAGGCACCGTTCATACGTATCCGAATAATTTCGAATCCGGAACTTTTTCTTTGCGGATTCGCCTTCCGTCCACACGTATCCGGCGAATCCGGTATGCGAATTCGCAACTTTTTGAATCCACTCTCCAGAGTGGAAATTTTTGAATACGCTAAGAATCCGGAATCGTGTGGACGGTGAATCCGGATATTTTTTAATCCGATGACGTAACAAAATCGAATCCAGTCTTTATCGCGTAAATATTCAACATGGCCGCCGAACGAAATGTTATCGCTTCTCTTCTTCTTGGACTGATTTCAAGTCTTATAACGTGTGTGCGGCTAAACTTGGCTATGTTGACTGTACACTTCAACTGTGCTAAACGGCGGATCGACATTGTGAGGCTTCTTTCGATGTCTGATGGACGAATCATACGCCGTAAACAACTCAAACGAGTGGGAAGGCAACCTCGTCCTAGAAGATTCTGGGTCCGACCAGGGCGCGAACTAGTGCTTGGTGGGACAATTTTGTAAGCCAAACGGTTATAGAAGGTTATAGCGCATGCTCTATTGGCAATATTAACAGAGGAGTCCTGGATGCTAGGGTGAATTCGGATACGTGTGGACGGGTGCATTCGATTCGAATACGCTACGTGTGGACGCGAAAATTTTTAAATCCGCAACAAAAAATTTGCGGATTCAAAAATATCCGGATACGTGTGGACGAGGCTTTAGTGTAAGAGCCAGCTCATTAGGTTTCTTATTAACAGTAATTCATTTAATGAGATTAATGTATTGATCCATTGTTTAAACAAGACTGTCAGTAGCCCTGAGTGTTATGTTGATGCATAAATTATAAATATATAATAAATAAATGTTTGTTGTTGTTGTTGTTGTTGTTGCTGTTGTTGCTATTGTTGTTGTTGTGCTGAATGTTACTTATTGAACATTAAGAAACATAAATGCATCACCAGTGAAGTCAGTTACCAATGTCACATTTGTAACTGAAGTGAAGGATATTTTATGTCCGGTGTATTATTGTATGCTAGCATTTTAGTACTTTGTTCATAGTTATATTTCTCATCTGTTATCTTATACAACACGAGCATTTTTATAAGGAGCTTCTAACCCACCAGTGTAACGTGTCTATGAATGAAATTATAATTGTTCTTATACCGATAACGACTGCATTTGCAGTGGCCTTCGGTCTTCTAAGATTAATCAAATGTCTTGTGAACAGGCAGACAGGAACATGGCATAGACAGACTCAGACTCAAACGTCGACACAAACACAGATACAGGCACAGACATAGACATAGATACGGACACGACACAGCCACAGCCACAGACACAGACACAAACACAGACACAGATACAGACATGGACATAGACGCACACGCAGACATAGACAGAGACAGAGATAGACATTACTACAGACATAGACACAAACCTAAACACAGATATAGATACATAAGGTAAAGTGAACACAAATGTTACTTACCACTTGCTCGTTACCTGTGATTAGGATTTCCGGCCCAAGAACAACCTGTTGAAGTACCGACTGCTTGAGAATTTTGCCTTGTTAGCTACGAAAGCCAAGCCAAATGTGGAGAAGGCGTTGTCGCAGTTTATGGAGATTTCAACTACTGAGGTATTGTGGTTCGTTGTCTACACCATCCTCTGTATTGTGTACAGTTCTAGCACCACGATACTGCCTGTTGTGCTCATTTGATTTTCTTTCCTTCTGTCTGTCTGGCCGCGTTCATTGTGATCCTCATTTCCTTTACCGTATTATCCGTTTTGCCTGTTGGTCCTTTCTTCTCATCCAGATCAACGGTGGTATTTTACTTTATTCCTTCAAGGTCTCTCCATAAATCTCTTTTTCAAGTAATCTTTGTTCTGTTTGTGTTCAGCGCGACTATGTTCCGGCACTACTAGGAATGGCTACAGCCTATATGTATCTCAAACAGACACCAAGGGCTCGCAACCAGCTGAAACGGATTGCAAAAATGAACTGGACCTCCGAGGTAAACGATATGCACACGTCAAAGTGTGTCTACCTATCTATTTACTCTGGCTATTTTTGCATTTTGACTGTTTATCCCTTTATCTGTCTACCTATGCAACTGTACGTACCTATCCGGCGTGCGTTTGCTTGTCTGATCAATAATTTCATTAGCAAACTAATTTGTAGTCATGTATTACTTTAAAATAGGAAGCAGACGATTTTGAACGGAGCTGGCTACTTCTTGCGGACATTTATATACAGGTTTGCTGTGTTGTTTTATTGTATACAGCTATTTCAAAAAAGGTTGATATCTGCAATGCGCAATACCCAGCTCTGAAAGTATGATGGTAGCTCATAGATTTCGCTAATTACTGCAAGATATTTGATCAAATCATCGGAAATGTTTATAAGTATACTTTACTAACTTTTTTCTGCCTGTTTGGAAGTCAAAAGAAGCTGCACAGTGCAAAATAGAGAGCCCACAATTCCTTTGGCGCTTGGTATTACGCCTTGCAGATGTCGACCTTTTTTGAAATAGCTGTATGTATGTGATGTTCTGAATTCAGCAAGGGTAGGTTGATGAAGTAAGACCATCGCTAAATTGGTACACGAGTTTTGCAAATTATATGAATTCAATTTGCCAAATCATAACTTACATGAAGTTAACAAGTTCTTGATGTTGTTTTTGCTTGCCCAGTCTGGAAAATATGACATGTCAGGGGATTTGCTAAAGAAGTGTTTGCAGTACAACAAGGTAAGATGAAGATGGCTACTATTATCTTGTTTTCGCTGCCGATATTCGTAGTTCTTGTCTCCTTCAATGCACTTCCTGGTGTCGCTTCACCGTCTGCCTTGCCGTCAGGTCTGTTGTAGGCTTTCTAATCAAATGCGATCTCGCCAGCCCTCATTTTTATCACATGAGTAATTTGAGGATTTGACATAATTACCCTCCAAGCTTGAGCACGCGTATTCTATTTGCTCATGCGTCTGTCTACTTGTCATGATATAGATAACGTCAATACACAGCCAGTCAGAAGTACGTTTAGGGGCGTCTGAATAGGACTTTCTTCACTTGTTTTGACGTCATCTCTATATCGTATTCCATTGATTAAGCAACAGGCGATTATCTTAAATTTTATGTAGAAAAGGGTGCTCTTACGAAAAAGGATAAGAAAGTGATTTTGACTCACAGATTGGTTTTCTTATTTAAATTTTGTTATTCGAGGGGTAGTGACGTCATTTGTGTGTGCTCATAAATATGGGATTTGACCAATCATCTTGTCTTAACTGATTAACGATATCGATGTCACAGCCCAAATACAACCTTGGGTATTGTTGTGAAGTTGTTGTAACTGACATTGCGGAGGTGCTCTTGACACAACCGAAGTATATGTGAAACTGTTACTGCTACTGTTAATCATAGCATGAGGCTGAATCGGTCCAGCTATTACATTGTACTGTGCTCACGGGCGCCAAGCACTATAAGTTGTGTTGTGCTAAGTTACGTGGCTGTCTTGTGTTGCAGTCGTGTTGCAAGGCGTGGGAGTACATGGGTTTTATCATGGAGAAGGAGCAGGCTTACAAGGATGCGGCAAAGCATTATGAGAACGCCTGGAAGTATGGTAACCAGAACAACCCGACCATTGGTGAGTAACTGTGTGTTAATGCCAGTCTTTAGGGAGCTGCCATTACTTACTGGAAGGGGAGTGCTAAAGATCAGTGGGGGGGGGGGTGTGGGTGGGGTTCGGCTTTCTTTTATCAAATTTGAGAGAGTTGCAGTTGTTTTAACTCAGATTTATTAGTCTTAGAACTATACTTGTGGGCGGGTTAGTGATTGGATAATAGTGTAGGTTGCAGACTGCTGTAAGAGTGCATTTTGAAAGAATGAAGAAAGTTTTGGAATAGCCTTTCATCTTAACTCCAAGAAAGTAAATTATTTTTACGTTTATCTTTCTTCTTAAAGAATGTTAGAAAACTCTTTATGGATATAACATCCAAACAGCACTACAAAGTCACACACACATGTGCGCATGCGCGCACATACAGATCGCAGTTGCAGATACATAAACTCTGGAATCAAAACCAAAGATGGGGAGGATGAGCTGCAGTGTTTTGCCACATATTTGGATAATGGTTGCTGTATTGAGCTTGGTTTAAGGAGGGGATACATTGTTCGTCATAGCTTGACATAGCTATCATAAGATATCATTTGTGAACCTGGAATTATTCTGGTTATTTACCATACTTCCCTTTAGAATTCTTCTGAACTTCCAAAAGCTGGAAGCGCTTGTTGCGAATAATGCCTTCCGAGTCTTGAGAAGGTTCTGAAGAAACAACGTCGCTGACTGTCGGATTAGTTGTTGAGGTGTTTGGAATTTCGCCTCAGTGTTAAAACTGTAGTTCAATAGCTGAACCATCGACTGGTAATTTTGAGATTATAAATAATATTGAAACAAAGAAAGGAGGTGGGGAAATGGATGATTTTTGAAAATCTGGACATAAGCAAGTTTTTTTGTGAAATTAAATATATACATTTCAGTGTTAATATTTAACACATGGATATCGGCTACTATGATGTCTTACCCTTAATGTTATCGATATTGAACGTATTTACTGTCTTCTGATTAAACGGATCAGACCAAGACCCGCTTCAAACGTCGCGCTACCGCTGTGTTGAACGCGGTTACACCAAAGGCTAAGCGCGCTAACGAAACGTAAACTCCTTTCAGTTCAACACAGCAGCAGCACATTGGACTCGTAAGTTCATCTGTTGAGCTAGCTTTCTTGAGAGAAGTTCTCTTACATATTGCTGTCTACTGGAACTTAATCACCGTAGTATATGTTTGGCAGTCGTGTGAAATATGAAAACTAATTCGCACCTTGTCGTTTGAATACTTTTTTTTAACATCTTATTGTGTCTCTAGGCTATCGACTGGCTTTTAACTACCTCAAGGCCAAGCGCTTGGTGGATGCGATTGACGTGTGCCACAAGGTTTGTGTCATAACTTTCTAATTATTTTATTTAGCAGAGTTGAAGAGCAGGCTGTGCCACAAGTTGTAGCAAATATTACACAGCTGTAGTATACTAATCTTGCCGCCTACAACTAGTGTACCCCTACATCTGAACCTCTACCACCTACCGCGCATACACCTATACCCTATATTTAATGGTCGAACTGCGATGCGTCCCTTTAATTTACTGTTTTTAACCAGAAAAACAAGTATTTGGGGACTGGAGAAGACTGGACGCGTGGTGTGTTACTGGTTTCAACTCTTGCAGTTTGGCGGCTTGTTTATCAGTCGTTTTCCTTCATTCAGAGGAAAGGGAGGGAAGGGAAGGGAAGGAATGGGAAGAGAAGGGAAGGAAAGGGAAGGAAAGGGAAGGGAAGGAAAGGGAAGGAAAGGGTAGGGAAGGGAGGGGAAGGAAAGGAAAGGAAAGGGAAGGGAAGGGAAGGGAAGGGAAGGGAAGGAAAGGAAAGGGAAGGAAATGGAAAGGAAGGGACGGCACGGAAAGGGAAGGGATGGGACGGCACGGGAAGGGAAGGGAAGGGAAGGGATGGGACGTCCGGCAGTCAAAAGACTCGTTTACATAGACGATGTTTGATGCAATTTTTGTCGTGATTTCAACTGCGATTTTTCTCGCGCTGCAACTTCAAATCGCGCGTGTAAACCAGCTGCGATTTCAGTGCGATTTCTGGCTGGAGGTTTCGAACAGAAACCACAGAAAAGTGTACCAAAAACTCACGTTTCATAGGCATTGCAGCGATATCGCGCTTAAGTTGCAGTGTGAGCACGAGAAAAATTGCGGTGCAAATCGCGACAAAATTGCTGGTATGAACAGGTCTCAAACAATAGTCAAATCAATTGATTGGTACCCTACAAATTATGGCTCAATTAGATGTTTGGATAGATGTTTGGATAGATGTTTGGATAGGTGTCACGTGAAGGTGATCGTTACTGTAGGGAACGGCCATGTCAGCTCCGGATCATATGTTTATACTCTCTTATGCCCAGTTGGTTGATAGTATCTGACGTGGTTTTAGCTTGTTTGAAGTATGAATACCTTCATAGTTCTTGGAAATAGGGTGTTCATTTGATTTGACAAATAGCTGTTGTTGAACTTGGATCCAGTGCTGTATAATGAAGCAGGTGTCAACAACAGCTCTGTACTGACGAGGCGACCTAAATATGTTACCATTTAGGGCCCGCCTGAATCCAATAGGTGTATAGTGTTCTCATATTACTTAATATTTCCCTTACAGGTTATAGCCGCTCACCCCAACTACCCTAAGATAAAGAAGGACATCCTGGATAAGGCGCGCAGTGCTTTAAGAGCTTAGCTTAGTCTTCTGATGATTCGTGCGATACAGAGTCACTCCGATAACTAAATGTCATTCTGTAGTACCGACCTTTGGTGCTACTATTTGTAAGATTACAGAGAAAGATTTCTTATCCGGCCACCTTCGCATGTCTTCTGTTGAACAAATTGTATCTTTACTGGCTGTACACGAGACGACACTGCGTCCTTGACCCGTGTACTGGACCTGCATAACGTTTCCGTGTCAACTGTAGGAACACGCTTCTCTCCTTTTCCCTAACAGCTATACTTTGAGTGACGACAGTTGTTGAAAATGACAATCTTGCAGATTCAAATCTTTAAATGTGTAGTTTTCTTGCTAAAGCTCAGTTCTAATTTTGAGTCAAGGCGATATTTTAAGCCATCAAAGAATCCAAGATGGCGGATTAATAGCACCATCGAATCACCGCTGATCATGAGATACTTTTACAGCCCATTTCCGAGATACACTCCAGTTCCGGCGAACAATTAACATCAAATCGAGGTTAGGTACGAAAACTACTGCAAAATTATGAAAATTTGATACCAAACCTCGATTTATCGTTTGTGTTCTCAGCTTGTTAGTATATCAATTGCGGTATTGGTTTGTACCGGGAAGTTAAGCGTTCGGGGAAGACCCGGTCCAGAAAGAGAGTTAATGATTGTACAGTACAGAGAAGTTTCATCTGTAAATATGTAACTACGGATCTAGAACATTAGTGAAGTTATTTATAACAGCACTCACACTTAGTGAGCGTTTATGTACCAACGTTACTAGTTTACTCCGTTACTCTTAAGAAGAGCAACATTTCACACGTTGCAATTAAGGGAGCAGCTTAAAACACGTACCCACATTTTTTCACTAGACACAGCTGTCAGCGTATAGATGTAACCAGTAACGATTTCAATACAGAAATGAAATGGAAGCCCAAGACAAAACAGGCAGATACAAGAACAGCACGTTTAATATCGGACTTTCTCTCCCATGGAGGTGACAGTCCCCGCTCCAAAACAGTGGGTCCCTCGATAGGGCATGTGTTTTGACCTGCTCCTTAATCTGCGACTTTGCTAAATTTGTGTATAACACTAGAACTGAACACAGTTGATCTGTAAGAGAGTTCGTAGTAAAAAAGCAAACGGATTGACAATCTTATTGTTGGCTGTTATCATGCAGGAAGGCGACTGTCTGTACGAGGGATGAGTGGCGTATTGTACTGAAAAGAGCAAACTGCCAGATGGGGAGGGACGACGGCGGAATCTTCAAAAATACGTTTTACAGAATACGCCACAATACGCTTCAAAGGTTTAGGCCCGGTTATAACGTCGAATTTATCTTATGTCGAGCATAACAGACTAAGATCCTATATATGCATTTGTCGCATGGAGACTGTTTATTGGAAGAGACTGACGATCACCACGGTTCTGTAAACTCGACCACACCCTCTTAAATGGCTGGCCGAGTTGAGGGGGAGTGTTACTGATGGACTGGGCTCGCGTTTTTGTTACATACAGGACCCTTCCTGTGACCTTTTGCGCCTTCGGACGCCTTGGCTTTGTGTTTTTAAACATAATTAAAATTAAACTCTGCAGTGAAACAACAGTCGGAACAAAAGCCGTTTTAAAGAGATGTCGAACGTTTAGAGTGTTTCTTTCAGAGGACAAAGACACTCATTTTAACTTCGTTTTATTCCAATTTTATAAAAGCAATATAAAATGGCTGCTTGTGGCTACATACTGTCTCAAAAACAAGCCGAAAGTTGTACACTCAAGAAGCAAGAGAAACACTCGGCTTCGCCTCGACTCCTCGACAACTTCCGGCGTGTTTATATCACAGTTTATAGGTACTCGTAATGGGAGCTACTCAGATAAGCCACTTTGGCTTCTGCAAGCCTTGGAGCAGTCAAATTATATACTGCTTTGGGCCCGGGATCGCCTTCCGACGTGACGTTTTCCCGTTTCTTTGATTTCTTTACCGTCTTTCCTTTTCTTGTTATTTGACTGTTTTTCGCATTTTGCCGCTTAATTGCTGCGAGCTTGCGAGCAGCCTCCTAATCGTGCCCCAGTTCCCGACCGTGAGTACGCAATAGGGGTTTCTTTGAGATTTTTTTCGTTCGGCCAGCGATGAACATTTGCCTCGACTTCATGCAGAGTTGCCCAAGGCTCTCACGCGGTGCAACACGTGATTGCCGACCGAACGCGTGACCAACCCGAAGTAGACGATCGTGATTGCCGATTGACCCGAAGATTTATCGACTGCTTGAGTAAATCGAATTTTCCTTTTCTCTCGCTGGCGTTCACAGAGTTTACATGGTTGCTTTTATATCTATTTTGTCCTTTTTTGGACTAGCTTTGGTTCTACAGAGTTCGACGGTTCGTTCCTTTTTGACTATTGGTGGAGTTCCAGAGTTTACTGGTTGGTAAGTTCTAATATTTTCTGTGGTTCGGTGGCCAGTTTCAACTGTTTTGTACGAGTAATTCTTGGTTCCGAGTTGAATGTCCAACCTCGTTGTCTTACCTCTGCTGAGGGCGTTTGGCTCAGCTGCAGCAAAGACAAAGTTTTCAAATCGAGCTGCCCTGATATCAGCTCTCGACAACATGTTCAGCAAAACTTTCTGCTTGTCAAAGTTTGCAAACCGAGCTGCCATGATTCTTAAGGGCATGTATTATCCCGTAACAAACAAAAGAAGACAAAAGAATTAGCGAGTATTACATTCTGTCACTCTGCTAACTATTTC
>JANVCK010198619.1:0-10611 GCA_026546655.1 Epizoanthus illoricatus
AGGGGAGGGGGGTACTCCCACACTTGAGCTATATAGGGTTGTGCTGTCTGGTAGAGTATGGTTTTTGAGCTATTTTAGTCTGACCCTGCTAAATGGTTGCTTTCCTGATCAAATACTATATATAACCTTCAGACTAACCTTTTTGTTGGTGGGGGTTTTAACCCTTTCAGTCCAAAACATGAGAAATTATGTGTTACTAAATTCTCCCTACTACAGTAATTTCTATACATTTCTTATAATTAAAACAATTATTGTGCATATTTGGTACAATTCATCTGAGAGAACTTGCTGTTTTTGATCAGTTCCTTTATTCTTATTACCCAATTGCTTACTTTAATTTGTATTTATATTGTAAGGAGAACATAGATGTTGATATAATGGTCCTGATTGGTCAACTAAAAGTTGATGTGTTATAATCGTCGACCCTCGTGGTGAAAACATTACATGTCAACTTTTAGTTGGTCAGTCCTAGTGTTTGGCCTACTCGACGACATAGGAAATATAATATATATTTAAGAAACTAGTCTACCATAAGAAACTAGTCTACCACAGATGTTGATAAACAGACTGGGGCTGAAGATGTTAACCCATTATTTTATCGTGATTTTTATTTTACGATTACCACCAGTACGTGGATTAAAATTTGCAAACTCATGGCATTTAGAAACACTTTATTTTTACTTTATGGTATTTTTTGTCTGCTAACCCTTATCTTGCCTGTTCTGTTATACAGGGAACAGGTGTCCGTCCATACACAGGCCATGTGGGTGCTGAGGATGTTGATGGCATTGACATGGCATATCGAGTGGTGGCAGACCATATTAGGACCATCACTGTAGCAGTATCTGATGGTGGAAAACCAGACAATACTGGCAGGGGGTGAGTTGGGAATTATGCCCTAAAGGAAGCTAACCATATGATATTGTGGAGGAGGGCCAGGGGGAGGCATGGGCGAGATTTGAAAACACATTTACAGTAAAGTCTGTTCCAGGCAAGGGTTGAAGAAGCCAAATTGGCTTATCAGAGCTGGCACTTAACTCCAATTTCTGTAATATGAAGTACTGTGACAGTAAATGTCTTGCCCAAGGATATTATGTGTGTATCTTGAGTCCAATACACTAACCACGTCCACTGAGACCATCATGTCTGCTGCGCAGAACCAGACAATATTGGCAGAGGGTGTCAGTTGGGAATTATGTCTTGAGGGAAGCTAACCATTTGATATTTTGGAGGGGGCAAGGGGAAAGCATCCATGAAGAATTTCACATTTACAAGATAACTTTATTTGCCCTCCATGGGGCTATGAAGGAAGGCAGATGGAAAGATTATTCTATTCTACAATCTCTTTTAATTAGTTGATTAATGATTGATTGGCTGCCAACTATGCATAATTATGTAAACTGAAGATTCTATTTGTATGTTTCTTGTTAGGTATGTTCTGAGGAGAATTTTGCGTCGGTGTGTGAGATATGCAACCGAGAAGTTAAATGCCCCTCCTGGATTTGTTGCTACTCTGGTTTCTGTTGCTGTTGACTCCCTGGTAAGTGATTTGTTTTGGAAAACTGTGTGAGGGTGCGTATCTTGCATGGGCCTGATTCCGGAATGACAAAACCCAGCACTTGCTGTCAAAGAGTTCTATTTAAGTTGTAAAATAGCCTCTGGCCAGTCCAGTAAGTGTTGTTTGGATTGAGCAAAGGAAGAATTCCTTAAACAATCTAATTTAATCTAAGGTAATAAATACAAATATTTTAAATTTTTTGCAAATTCTGCAAATGAAAGGATTAAGAAACAAACTCTCTCGGTAACCAAAGCCAGTGCAGTTACCACTCTACAAGGAAGCGTTTGTTGTCTAAAACTGCATTTATTTCATTTATTTTGCAGTCATGTTTCTTTCCTGAACTAAGCAAAGACCCTCAACAAGTTGTGGACATTATCAATGAGGAGGAAACACAATTCTTGAAGACACTTGCCAGGGGGAGGCGACTGTTTGACAGGGCAGCTAATAAGCTTGGTGACAACAAACTTATGCCAGGGGATGTGGCATGGCGACTGTATGACACATATGGGTTCCCTGTGGATCTGACACAGCTGATGGCTGAAGAGCAGGGGCTGGCTGTGGATATGGCTGGATATGAAGAGAGTAAGAAAAAAGCTCAGGTATGTTGTCAGAATTCAGGGATAGAGAAATATCATGTTAAAATGTGGCAGCCTGCTGACTTTGTTATTCACTGGTGCACAAACCAAACTTCTTTTAGGTTTAGGTTCATTTAACTGTTTGAATCAGTTTTGCTTGGAATTGTAATACATTTGAGAAAATTGATTACTGTCAACTTCCAATATTTTAAAATGAATAACCCCCAGGCTGATAATAATGCCCCTGATAATCCCCCCTGATAATAACCCTGATAATAACCCCCCTGATAATAACCCTGATAATAACCCTGATAATAACCCTGATAATAACCCCCTGATAATAACCCTGATAATAACCCCCCACAAAATTCAGACTCAGAATTACTTCTGAAAACAGGTCACCCCCTGAAAATAAGCCCATGGCTGCTATATAATACCGTATTTGAAGTACAGCCATTTTCAAAACAAAATATTGCATCCATTAACAAACCTGGCACCCCTGAGAATAAGCCCTAGAAAAAACCTTTTGAACAAAAGTAGTCCCCGGGCTTATGAAAGTTTACGTTATAATTGTGTAATATCTCTGTTTACTGTCACCTTCACATTAGCTTTGTAAGCCAGGCTAATCTCTTACAACGTCCATTCACTGTGTTTGTCTACAGGAGCTTGCTCGTGGTAAAGGCAGTGGAGGAGATGAGGCCATCACACTTGACGTCCATGCCATTGACAAGTTACAGAAGGAGTTCACTCTACCACCAACTGACGACAGTCCAAAATACAACTACAAGTCCGATCAAGCTGGAAATTATGGTGAGTGCTCTCTTCGGGCGCTTTCTGTTGTCAGGTCTGGCCGGCCCAAGAGCACTGGTTCTGGCTAATGTAAATGGAAAGGTCAAGGCATGCGTGAAATTTTTCCTCACCAAAGTTCATCAAATTCCCGCATCCAGCCAGCTAGACCCTACAAACGAAAAATGCCCTTAGCACAGGGTCCTCACTGTATTTAATATGGCTGTCTGCTGAAAGAAGACCCTGACACACAGCAGATCAGGTGATCCAAAATCTACAGGCCTGATACTTAGGTGGCCATTTTGTATTAATTAATATCTACAAGCATTGTGCATATATGTCCCACCTCCTCTCAACCTGCAGTTATCATGGTTTGATAAATGACCCACAAGGGCTTAGCTGATAGCATGATGACTTGTTGATGTAAATTTATGCATTGTATTTTGTTGTCTTTTATTCTTTTGTAGTGTTTGAACCAACCACAGGAACAATCAAAGCCCTGATGTTTAACAAGGAGTTTGTAAATAAAGTGCCCCCTGGTAATCACTGTGGTGTGGTACTAGACAGAACGTGTTTCTATGCAGAACAAGGGGGACAGATCTATGACCAGGGATTCTTGGTTAGGGAAGGAGATGAGGTATTATGTGCTATCTTGTTATAAACTATACAAAATACCTGGCCCCCATTGTTCAAAAGTGGGTAATTTTATCCAGTAGACAAGAGATATCCAGTTGATAGAACTGTTATCGAAACATTTACACAGTAAATAAATTTTATGTGCTGGTTAGCAGTTTATCGGGTTGCTAAGGGTTAAACATTTGTGCGACCTTCTTTCGCCACACCGTCCATGGACTCCATGTGTCGGACAGGGACGTTAAGCCGTTGGTCTAGACTTAAAAGAACTCACACACTTTGTCAATAAAAGTAGGCTAATGCCAGTGTTGTGGTCTTGTCACCTTATCTCTGCTGATATATGTTACTGGATGCTAATATTGTAATGCGCATGTGAACATACTCATGGAAAGTGCTCAGTATAAATGCATTACCATTAATCCACCTTTTAAACCACGATCCGGGGCCAGGTACGTTTTTTCACCAGTGTTAGAAAGAGGGAGTATGCCCGAAAGGGGAGGGCTTTTTGATATTTATCACAAGAGTGGGATGGCTTAAATTTGGTTTTTTTGTTGCAACTGTTTCAAGAATAGGGGTATGGAGGCATGCTCCCCCAGGAAATACTGAAGTTTTACGGCTCTGAAATACTATTTCCAACCATTTCAGGGAGGTTGCTACTTGCATTATCGATAATAATCGACTGTGAATTATAGTATTATTTGTGTTTAAATTAAACGCGAGTTCTTATGTAACCCTAAATGGTTCAGAGTATTTTTAAAATTTCTGTTATTTTTTACTGGGTCAACTGTTTCCCCTGCCCCCCCCGCGCCGCTATTTACGTCCCTGCCTGCTACCTCAATGTCAGATAAACGTGTGATCAGACATGTGTCACAGTCTCATTGTAACCTCTCCTAATTGGCCTGTTCTGTTTTGCTAGGACATTGAGGAATTCCGTGTAAATAACGTTCAAGTTCACGGAGGTTATGTCCTTCATGTTGGGGCACTGGGAGAAGGAACGTTGAAGGTTGGAGACACGCTGAAGTGTCTTATTGACGAGGTAAGTTGCCTTCAATGCGCACAGAACAACATTCTGTGAGTGCCGGTATCACTATTCACGGCTAACGTTGGTATAGAAAGTGTGAAATAGGTAAACTAGCTAGTGCAAAATGTGTAAAGTACTTTCCAAACACTGTTGTAATTATTGTTACTGTGTAGTGTAAAGTACTTTCCAAACACTGTTGTTGTAATTCTTGTTACTGTGGAGTGTAAAGTACTTTCCAAACACTGAACATTGTTGTAATTATTGTTACTGTGGAGTGTTGTTGTTACTGATAATACTGTTATGTTGTAATGGATGCTGTTAGTACCACAGAAGCAGCAAACCACGGCAGATCTGTGGAGAGGTAGTGAAGTACTTTGACCACAGTAGTATACCCCCCAGGTATGTTAGGAATGTGTAATCATAAACAGCAATGGGTTATCATTTGCAAGTCTCTTTGCACATGACTGCTATTTTTGTTCTTTTTAGGAAAGACGGCGACTTTGTATGAATAATCACACTGCTACACACGTCTTGAATTTCTCGTTGCGAAAACATCTTGGAGAAGCTGATCAGAGGGGATCTCTTGTAGCACCAGACAGGCTGCGGTTTGATTTCACTGCAAAGGTACTTCATGTAGTTTACAGTTACATTTTATCGTCCAGTTTGAAGACCCCGTGATTTTTTAAATAGTTGAGAATTAGGACAAGCAATTTGGTGCGCATATAGTCCACACTTTTCTAATTAATTTCCATTACAACAGTTGTCTATTAATGAATTCTCGTTGTTATGGTAACAGTTGTTCCAAACACTTCTGCCATTTTGCCACCATCTTGTACTTTTTTATTTTTGAATTTTTGGCTGATTTTCAGCAAAACGAATAAAGACTAGTACAAACACTGTTGGCAAAAACCACAAAATAAATGATAAAACCAGAAAAATCAGAGTTTAAGTCACTTTTTTCAAAAATTCCTATTTTGTAAAACAGTTCCTAACTTGACTAGTTTATTTTGCATAAATTATAAGTGATGACGTCACCTAATTAATATCAAACAACGTCTCCTTAATTGAGCTACAGCTGCTAAAAGTTTCATGGTGATTACTCAAAAGACAAAATTGTTATTCCGAAAAACCTCTGGGGGGTCATTCGACCATTACCATTACCATTACCATCACTATTACTAGGGCTGGGGCAAACCTTTGAACCTTGGAAGCTTCACCTTCGAAGGATTTTCTTGACCTTTGAAGCTTCGTTTTCATCGTGAAATTACTGTATTTATAAGAAAACGCATTCTTTTCAAATAAATATTTGATACCTGGATGAACTACCCAGAACTTGCAGTTTAGAAACGTGCTTGAAACTGGTTGAAATAGTTCTGGTTTTTCATTGATCATTTCACACATGATTAACACGAATGACGGTCGCAGGTGCAGTAGATATAAAGCTGTAGACATCCGACCTGAAGCTTCCATTGATTACCATATAATTATAGAATTAAAGGTTCGAAGGTTCGTTCAAAAAACTCAACGAACCTTTGAAGGTCTTTTGTTCTTCCTCCCAGCTATTGCTGTTTTCATTGTCATTACCATTGCCATTATTATCATCGTCATCGTCATTGCTATTATCATCATTATTATAAGGTATTAAGCTGACCTTAGACCTTAACCTGTCTACCAGGGTGCTATGACAACCGAGCAAATCAAGAACACGGAGCTGACTACTAATGAGATAGTGTCCAGGAACGAGGCTGTGTTTGCTGCCGAGGCCACCCTGGCTGCTGCTAAGGACATTCAAGGACTGAGGGCGATATTCGAAGAGGTACGACCCAAGTAATCTGACCGTGGGGATAGGGGAATGCAAGTGCCATTTGCAGGAATAAACTGTTAATCTTGCAGATGTGTCAAGATTACTCGGCAAACAAGACGTGACCAAAATGTAGTTGGGTATCCTCGTTACTTTTGGATTTAGTAAGAGAAACCCTTTGGCGTCACTAGTTTCAGTGGGTCGTTACTTTAGGAGCACAAATTGTTGTACAAACACAGCGAGTATTGTTGTAATAAGCAGAGAGTATTTTTCAAACAGTCGCTTGTTATTTGCTTTCAGCAGCAGAATCTATCTTCCAAGTATTTTCAAAATTTCCGACCTTTTTAATCCAACATATAAAAGGTTTTCCAAATCAGCCAGCAATAGATTATTATTTATTTGATAGCTAGTGATATCTAATGATGTCTGATGATATCTAATGATAGTTTAGTAAAGTACTAAAGATATCCAAACTTCTGCTTAGGTTCTTATCACAGGAATGTTCTTTCATGCAGGTTTTTATCGTACTGCATGATGGCTTTTGCAGGTTTATCCGACCAGATCCTGTGCGGATGATATCCATTGGATCATCTTTTGAAGGTCTAAAATCAGATCCTCAGTTGATACCTAATGATGTCTAATGATGTCTAATGATAATTAATGATACTGTATTGCCTGATGGCTTGTTGCAGGTTTATCCAGATCCCGTGCGGGTGATATCCATTGGATCATCCTTTGAAGGTCTTAAATCTGACCCTCAAGCTGGTTACAAACACTCTGTGGAATTCTGTGGAGGGACGTGAGTACATGTTGATTGGAATATCTTTTTCAAAATACCATTTTATCCATGGATGCAAACGGAGTTGTTTAGTCCTCAACGGCAATGTAGCATTAGTGGAGTTTAAAAAAAATCCTGTATGCACGCAGCTTTATGTCTTCGTTTCTCTAACTGAGATTAATTTTTGAGTCAATAGAGCCAACTACTAAATTTCGATTTTCAGCAGTTTTTGGTTTCTGACCCCAACCCTAACCCCAACCCCTAGGATTAGGAACCAAAAATTGGGCAGTGTGTAATGCGTATAGTGATTGTTTATTCAGTCCTATTTTCATGAGTGTGTGACTGTCTGTTTTTCAATCTCTGTTTCTTTTGCCCCTGTGTGTGTGCATCTGTTGTATATCTCCATATGTTCATCTGTTTGTTTGTCACGTGTCTTGGTCCCTGGGACTGACACTTTGTATTCCACTGAGTTTACCCTGGTAATTTCTTTAATGTTACACTTTCCTTGCTCTTAGGTTCTGTTTTGGGCCCTTTCCCTTTAATGTATATAAATACAGTGTCTTCTACCGTACATGTATTTAAGCAATATAAAACGGCTGCGAGTGTCCATAAACTGTGATATGAACACGCCAGAAGTTGTAGAGCACGAGAGAAGTTTAAGAGGAACACGAGTGCTCTACCACTTTTGGCGTGTTTATATCAAAGTTTATAGACACAAGCAGCCGTTTTATATTGCTTTTATAAAATAGAAATAAGACGAAGATAAAAGGAGTGGCTTTATCCTCTGATACAAACACTCATTTTGCCAACTGTTAGCCAATCAGAGCGCACGTTATATCTGCCCTATTTTATAAAAGATCTTTCCAATCTAAAAAGATCATTTACATGTTTATGCAACAATACTATCGAGGCGTCGTTCAGTGGCGCTGTGCATACTCGTTTAATCACACTTTATAAAATAACTCATATATAACGCGCAATCTGATTGGCTAAAATCTATGTTTGTATAAGAGAATAAAGAGTGGAAATTTGCATAATCCCTGACGCCGCGCTGCACTCAGATGTCAAGTTTAAAATCTTGAAGAAATAGCTCTTCCCGAGGAAGAAGTGCCAAATTTTGAGTTAAAATGCTAGCCAGCAGAGCTGCAGAGTAGGGAGGTGAATTACAAATCCTGTATTTTGTCCTTGTAGTCACTTACGCAATGCAGGCCACATGCAGTCGTTCGTGCTGGCGTCAGAGGAGGCAATCTCAAAAGGAATCAGGCGAATCGTGGCCTTGACGGGTCCAGAGGCTCTCAAGTCGATCAAGAAGTGTGAAGCCCTTCTACAGCAGGTTGAGACAATGAAGAGAAAGATGGAGGAGAGCCTCGAGTCTCAGAGCTTGAAGACCCAAGAGGCTGCACAGGAGATAAGCAGGCTTGGAGAGGTACTGTACATCTATTTCTGAAATACTCCAGGAATTTGTAGAGAAATGTTTTGAAGTAACTTAACAGGCCAGGAATTGCACAAACTATTACTAGTGTTTTGGTAAATTAATCAAACCATTTGGAAGCAATTTTAGCAAAATTTATGTCTGAAGGGTTATGGAAAAAACGTTTTTCTCTCCTGATAAACGTCTGGAAAACTCCTAGACTTTTACCATCTCAAAGCAGTACGAATCCTGGATATCTGATTTCGGAAGAGACTATTCCATGTTACCAATATTTAGTCCCCCTCCCCTCCCGAAAATTAAGCCCAAGATTTCTGGACGCCGTGGTACCTCTGAAAACAAGCTCGAGCACCTTTTAAAATAATCCCTGATCCGAACAAATTTTGAACAAATTTTGTAATGAGAAACAGCGGTTTATGTTTCTGTATTCGTATTAGCCGTTTTTATTTTTAGTGGATTTGGAAGAGATTACGTGATCATGCCGTGGTACAGTACAGCCGCTGTAAGCGACTAAGGACGCTTTCCTTTTATCGGGTCTGGTTGGCCCGAAAGAACTGGTTCTGGCCATTGTAAATAGAAGGTCAAGGCGCACGCGAGCATTTTTTTCCCGCTAAAAGTCCCGAAATTCCCGCGCCCTGGCCGTCCGGAACGGGAGAACTGAACTCCATGAGTAGGGCCAGTCTGGCTGAAACACGTTCTGAGAGTTGTCGCATTCCATTGGAGAACTAACCGGTCGAACCGGCCAGACCCAAGGGCTAGACTCAAGGGCTAGACCCAAGGGCTAGACTCAAGGGCTAGACCCAAGGGCTAGAACTAAGGACTAGACCTAAGGGCTAGACCCAAGGGCTAGACCCAAGGGCTAGACCCGACAAATGGAAAGCGCCCTAAGATAACTGCGGTGACTGTAACGAGAGCCGACTTACTTTCTTCGTAGCTATCTACGGTCTCACTCGGTTGTTGCTGCCTGTTATCAGTGTGAAGGAGGTATAGTCTATAGATGACAGTTTTGAGGCCAAACAAATAATATTATTTATGTCCTAATGATGATGCTGTGCAAAGTTTTAAGATTGAGGTTTTCTATATAGGGGGCTGTTTCAAACAATTGCATTTTTCACCGATTTTCGGCCACCGTTGGTTTCACTTGTGTCGAATGTTGGGTCCACAACTTGGGATTGAAAACGGGGACAGTCTTTTTGCGTTTGCCTTGGGGTAAATTTGTTTATTAACTGAGTTCAGTCCAGCGACTGGCTGTCTTGTATCTCTAAAGAGCATTTTCTAAATGGTAGCTAAGCAGAGTATATTCTGTTGCAGTTGCGCACCTCTCTTTAATACTGTATAAATATTTACATGTGTACTGAGCTAAATTTATTTGCCTCATTTGTGCAGGAAATATCCGCTGCCAATGTTTCGGCCTGGAGGAAGGACGAGATGCGGAACACGCTGAAAGCTGTGAAGAAAACTGTGGATGACGCAGACAAGGCCAGGAAAGCCAACATGATGCAGAACGTATGTGTCGCTGTACATCCCAGAATTTTATGCCTTATGGTTTTTAGCCTACTTCACACCAACTACGCAAGCACAAGCGCAACACAAGGCCCTTCACACTAGAGCGCAAACGACACAAGCATCTTTGACGGGCTAGCGTCACCTCGATTCGCACTTGAACGCAAGCAACAAACGCAAATACGAACGTAAACACAAGACAAGCACAAGAAAAATAAAATTTTCCTCATTTTCTTACGCTTGCATTTGTGTCGCAAGTGTGAAGCAGGCCAACATGATGCAGAATGAACCCCCCCCCCCCCCGTGTATAAGACCATGGGAGCAAAAGTCCATACAATATCGTTATAAAATTGGAGGAAAAAGTCTTTGACCAAATATAAACCCATGGGCTTAATTTTTAGAGTTTACGGTATATTTAAGTTTATTATTACCTTGTTGAAGTTTATTATTATGTTTTTCGCCGTGAGGGTGAAAGGTTTCAGCTGACGTTTCGAGCGCTAGCCCTTCGTCAGAACCTCTTTTGCTCT
>JANVCK010198841.1:0-18502 GCA_026546655.1 Epizoanthus illoricatus
AATTTGCAACCAAACAATGGTTCCGTCAGTTCTAATATGGGAAGACACTGACTTTGTTAATGCAACAGTTACTGAATGACAACTAAAATAAATTTCTAACGGTCAGGGACTCCAACAAATCACGTTAGATGACGAAACAAACGTTGCGGTTCAAATGGGCAGTCATAGTTTATCTCATAGCGAGGTATAGAACTCAAAATTGATTTTGAGAAAAGCGATTGATCCATTACGTAGGCACATTGATTAATGGATGATTACCAAATGGGGCAATTTCGTTCCCTGGGCCCACGTTCTTTTAGGCCTGTGGCGAGGAACGGAACGAAGAGCTCTTGAATAAACCACGCGCCAGGCCACGATCTGCGGACTATCTTATAAGGTATTTTGATTGTCTGTGGTTTATTCATGAACACTTCGTCCCTCGCCGCAGGCCTAAAAGAACGTGGGCTCTGGGAACGAGATTGCGAACGGGGAAGAGTACAGAATAACGCTACACTTGGCATTTTCTACTGTAAATATAATATACAGTCCGCCCTCGCCACCTGCGAGGATTCCATCTTTTGTTTATTACGACGAGAAGGTGGGGTAATGTTTATGGTCTTCGGAAGTTGTAATGCGGAGGCACTTTGTTTTTCCATATAGACTTCGTGTCGTATTTATATTATATGCATACATTCTTTACTAAATTTAAATCGGTTTATATCGCAAACATTTCTCCTAAGTTCCCTCAGTCCACTGACGTAGTCATCAAGTCAGATGGAGATAAACTGGAAACATTTGTCAGAGCACAGGCTGACTTTGCACGACTGTCAAGAAATATTGAGTACATACTTTTAAATACGAATATGCGCAAAAGTAAAGAGCCTCAGTCTTCCAAGGATATTTGAGAAATAAAGAAAAAAGTATATGAATCATCTTCTTAAAAGCCAGCAAAGAAAAAGTACATGGAAACACACGTTTCCGAATAATTTTCGCTTCCTTTAGGGTGATATTGTGATATCATATGCTGACAGGCAACAAGAGACGACGAAAACATGATTGGTTTGTTCCGCCATCTTCTTCATATCGGCTCTCTAATCGCGATTCCAAAAACGATTACTTCAAGGAAGTTTCACATATAGTCAAACGGAACGTACAAGAATGTTAAGTTTTTAATTTAAATTCAAATGAGTCAGAGGAAGAAAGTTAATGGTGAAGCAATAAGTCATCCGCCGACACCGGTTGTCCGTGATGGCTGACCGATGTCCCGCAGGGCTCGGCTGACAATAAATGTGCCGAACTTATCCGAATGGAAATGGATATAGCCTTAGTGTTATTATCTCTAATAATGGTCGTGAGAAAACAATAATAAAAGGGTTTTTGTTATTTCTTACATTACCAGCGACTGTGCCATGACCGGCGTCATCAGTCAAATTTAATAGCGATGCGACTGATAGGCAACTACATTAATGGCGAGAAAAAGCGCCAGCTTGCATCCAAATGGCGGGAAATTTACAGAAATGGCGCCATCGGATACCGGCATGATAGTGGGAAATGGCGCGAAGCACCGGAAGGCACCAAACACAAGAATCTAATATTCTCCCTTTATTGTTGAGTATATAGCGAGAAACGGGTTTTTATTAAAATGATTAACCGCGTAATTAAAGAATTTTCCTAACATAACTCGATTTTGTAGGCTTCCGAATTACGCCAATGAGTTTAATATTTGCGCTAAGCGCCTTTAAATGTCCTATTAATCAGTCGCTGAGCTTAACGGCAAAAGATCTAATTAATTCTGCTGCGAAGAGTGGAGCTTGTTTGGTGGAATTAGTGACATACAAGGCAAATAGCACAGCAATATCTGCCATTCTTTTCTTTTATAGATTCATGCAGTATTTGTAAAACAACCTATCACAGTATACTTAATGGAAGGCAAACAGCAAGATTTAGCCGATTTTCTCAGATAAAGTGATTTCAAGGTTTCAATTTACAAATAGTTTGGGATAAAATGTGAAAGAATCATTTCTCGGTCTTTGATCATCTGTCCTTATGTAAATATTACTAAAAGCTCTGACGCAGGTGAAGAACACCCGAATGCGCTTCAGATTTCAAAAATTGGACATTTTTGTTTAAAATATGATTAAAGCTCCGCTGTATATTCTATTTATTTTTCAAAATAAAAGTGTATTACGAAAACTCGCACAAGCTGCTTGTGAGATCCTTTCAGTTTCAATATTATCCTTTATACAAAAACTATCCAGAAACACAGAATAGAGTGCATTACGAGTGTAGAAGGACACGAGAAACAAGTGGAAGTATAAGAAACAACTTAAGAATTTGAATAGCACTGTTCTGCAAACAAAGGAAGATGTTTCCCTCAAACGAATTATATATGCTCAGTTTTTCATCGCGGGAGATCGTGAAAGCTACAGATTACAGATAACATTTGGGGAAATGTATGTTAAATGAGTAAGTACCAGAGCATGGACACATAAAGATTCACTCGTTCTTGTTATTAAAGCTTTTCCTAATATAATTACGACATTCCCGGCTTTTAGAAGGAGGTGTTATTATTTTAATTTAGACTCCCAGGCAGATGTATGAATAATAATCATAATATGTTAGGATATTGACTCGCTGTGCTTATTCATGGGAAAGTTTCCTATCATTCCACCTGTTTCAATTTTCTATAAACATTTTCTGCAGGAGTAACACCAAGTTACTAATGGACGTTGAAATCGCTCCCCAAAACCACGTAATCCTGCAAATGGTACATTAGGCTCAGTTATCAGTTTTTTTCTGATTGCTTTGTTGAGCAAATAGTCCTTTTCAATCTGGAGTTCGGGTATTCTTCGTACGAGTAACATAGCACTTTAGTGAATATTGTCGAAGCGCAGAAGGTGCCAGAAATTAGACGCCACAGTAAAAATATAACAATTTTCTCAAAAGATCAAATTAATGAAAGAAACAGCAAACATGCATACTGTATACCACTCACTAAAGGAAAACAAAATCTATTCAAAACACAAATTGGATATTCCATAATGAAATCTTATTCAACCACTCTGCGGCAAACTTTAAATCACCATTTTTCCCCTAGAAAAGACATTTTCATTAAACTTAGAGGGTGTTTCACGTAGTTTAATTGGTAATTAGAGTTCTAAAGTAAAAACATACGCGTAAAAGCTCCCCTATGTGGGTGCCCTGATGATATCTCAATCTAGTCATAACGCAAGATCCATTCGCTCTTAAAGCCAGCTCATTAGGCTCATTTCACGAGTAATGGTCGGTCCAGGTCCAGGATTAAAAGTTAAGCTACACGGAAAGTATGCGTACATGGAGACCAAACACAACATAACCAAGAGGAATACATCAAATAGTGTTTTTGATTCTGACAATTTTACTAGTAGTCTAGCTGATGCAACGTCATAGGTTTGGAAGTGTTTATAATATACGTTTTTTTAGTTACGTTCTGACTTCACATGTGATTCACAACATACGTCTGATATACGCCAACTAAAAACGAAGGCAAAATGCAACGCGTCCTCGAAAAAAGAAGCTGTTTTAGTATTACTTGAATTGAATGTGAATGGTAATATTTTTGACATACCGCACGGAAATTAACAGTCAAATGACTGGAAGTGATTGGGAGTTGTGAGGCTAGTGACAAATTGACGTATCTCTTTTCAGAGTTTTGCACTTTCCCAGCGTTGTCAAGGAGTATCTTAGTAATCATACCTCATTATGAAGAATCTTAATTCAAGAACAATACAAGAAGCACATGCTAGATAATTTATACGAAACTTGAAGAAATAGTCAAAAGCACACAACAATCTTTCAGAGAAAGATCTGTCTAAATTGCGACCCGCGCACTTGACGCAGAGTCAACGTATGTGTATTGAAGAATCTAATTTTGCCTGAAACTCAATCCGAGGCACGATAGATTACTTCTTATCTCAAGTCTCAAATATTTACTTCCTGCCTTTGAAATGTTCAGGAAATATATTCTCCAATACTGCGATTATTCTAAGAAACTCCGCCTCAAAGGTAAAATTAATTTGGCCTAACCACATGCGGTAACTATAAGCACTATGTAGTTAGCACGTCAAACTTACTAACATCCTCACATTTGACAATAATGGCAGAGTTCGACTTCCATTTTGTATCAAATCCTGAACAATTTAATTTTTTGCGGAGATAATATATGTTTTACCGCAGGTTGTGGGAACAAAGATCAAGTTGTTTCTTAGCAACCAATGGTCGAGCAAAGAACTGCCGTAATGAAAGATCTATCTTTGCCTCCTTATTTTCTTAAGCGCCGCGGTATTTAGTGGTGAATAAATCAAGCCATTAAAACCAAACATCACACTTTTCAAACATTAGCACACAAATTAGGAAGATTTTCCAGTCGCAAACTGTAAAATTAGCGTTTCGTATTTTATTGTAGTGGATAATAAGACAAGGTTTCAAGACATGTTCCCCGGGAGATCCCCGTTCAATTGTTAAAGCAGAAATTAAAGGGCCCTGTTGGCGGCTCATTGTCCTGTCACAAACAATTTACAACAAAGGAGCTGACCAATGATCTTTGCTCTGTTTTTCTTTCTTCTCTCTTCACCCAAACCTGTGTTCTTTCCAGTCTTTTACCGCGGGCAAACAAAAATGCCACCACAGAGACCAGCCAAATATCTGCGCAACGCGCTCATCTATTGAGACGTTTAAATCTTTATTTCTATTCATCGTCAGGGATGTTTATTAGAATTTCTATGCTTTCATTCACGTTTAATTCTTAGAAAGCCGATTGTAATCTTGCCAGCTGAAACAACAGCAGTAAAACTCTCACGTCGCCGAGTTACACAGAATAGGCGATAATGAACACGGAAAACCAAACGATTGCTCTCCGTTTGCCGACAGAATTCCCCTAACAGAATTTAAAATGAGACATTCAGCGTTTTACTAAACATTTCTTAGTGACTAGAAACGTTTCCTTAACGAACTGCGTGGCCTTGATTTGTATTCGTGTATGTATACATCTACTTCAATTGAATGCTTTGCGAAAAAGCTTTTTCTACTAGCTAAATGCCTCCATTATGAAAGAATCCCAGCTGATGTAACATAATGGAACTTGATTCAGCAAAGAAAAACAACACGACCATTCAGAAAAATGCAAAGAAATTAGGGATTTCCTCAAAACAAGTGAATACCTCAACTAATCTATACAACACATTTCTATAGGTTTTATACTTTCGCCTTGCCATTAAAGCTCGACATGACGTCACGAGGACGATCGATAAATTCAATGTGCAAGCATATGGCGGAGAAAATCGCCTTTTGACAGAAAATTTGGCAACGAAAGAAAACTCAAATTTGAAATTAGAGTACAAGTCCGCGTTACTGAACATTTTTGAAATAACGGAAGAGAATAAAAGCTCATCTTATTCGAGGAAGAATTACAAGAAAGCAGGCTGTAAAATTTACATACGTCTCATTTCCCAATCGTGCTGTGAAGACGGTAATATTACAACAAATACTGAGTTTGCTTTTCATTTCCATATTTCAACTATACACGCTTTCTATAAAACACGAAAATAACTTCAAAGAGCTAAAAGATTTATTAAATCTAAAGAGAGACAACAAAATGAGAGTGAATGCGTGTCTAAATGACATTAGCATACGACATCTCGGTTTGACAGAACACTTGATCAGTTTGAATACAAATTTCACAGTTTACGTAGGTCATTTAGCCCGGGGGATTTTGACAGAGACATAGTTGTATTATCAAATTTGGCAGTTGTTGCCGATATATTATTGAGTACAACTCAACTAAGCTGAAGAAAGGAGACGATGTATTAAGACCTCAAAATATGAACTGGAAGGACCAGATTACTAAATGATCTGAACGATTCATATATCGGAATCGAGCCCAAAACGCAAACAAGAACGGGTAGCCGAATAATCCATGAAGAGCGCACAGCAAATAACGTCGCGTCACTTCAAAATTGCTTGTCTTCTTAATAATAATATTACATGGCCGTGATATTTAGTTACCAATGGCCGGGAAAAAAAGGCGATCGAAGAAGTAACAAAATTCATCGCCACTGATCTATAATAACACTCATTTATACGATGGAATTTATAACAAAAACATAAAAATGAAAATAAATGAACATAGGTAATTCTTTGATCTCTCGACATTGTGCAAAGCCGCACTATGTTTGTATCAGTTTCTACCGCTAATCTATACTAAAGTTAAGGTTTAGAATTGCTGAGTTTGTAATGTTTTCACACAGGAAAAAAACTTCGGTGCTGCGTGCGTTTCATAGCATATGCATGTCTCAGAGGTTTTAATCAATAGCAATAGAGCCACATTCGCCAATCAGCCCCTTCTTTATAAAATAAATATGCTGTAATGTTGCTGATACAAACGTGAGCTTCCTTCGTTTAGTTTTAACGTGGAATACCGATGGAAAAAGAATCAACAACAACATAACGCTCAACGACTATTTTGATCTGATCTGGCAAATTCTCCCGCAGAGAATTTTCAAAATGATTCATTCAGAAAAACAACCAGGACGAATAAATATAGCCTTTCTACATGAATCATGAATTCTCTAACGACATGCATTTTTGATGTGTTTTCTTCTAAAAGCTAAATTCATATGGAAATTTTGTCTGTGGCAACATTCCATCTTGTTACCTTGCAGTTGCCTTAGCTTCAATTGAGACCATTCAACAACGCACAACGGATAAAGTGAACAAAGAATATGTTCGTTTTATTTAGGCCTATTTGGATCTCCAACGAAATTTTTTCTCAAAACAAAGCAAGTACTTTCAAACGGAAAAGCAATATATTGTAAAACTAAATATTTTAATTTAATATTCTTGAGACTCAAGCCTTTGGGCTAAGAAAATAGCGGACGGAATTTTGCAAAAATATTCCGTGCGTAAGCGACTGAGGGAATTTCCACCAACGCGTCTATGAACCTATTAATATTGCAGATTTCCTCGCTGATAAAGTGATGTTCTTCAAATGAAACCACACCATAGAGGCACATCAGGACGCGCGGCTTTCCACGGCAGAAGCTGATGGCTTTCATGTGAAAAAGAAGCGTTCATTCCTTGCGTCTGAACTTGTTATTTCATTAGTGCGTTCCCTCTCCGATTTTAACTTGTCTTCAGTAAAGACCTGCGAAATAAACGATGGTTTCCCGTCATTCGTTACTGCTCAAACTAGAGAGTATATTTAGGAGAAATTCTAAGTGAGCAAAACTGCGAAAATCTGCTTTGAAAACTTAAAATGAACAACAGCGACACATTAAATATTACCTGTCCTTTTATTCCAACACAGAATCCGCTAGAATTGAACAAAATATTAACATAGTCACAGTGGAAAACACATGTCTCCAGATGGTGCTCTCTCATCAAACACGAGTCACATTCTAGCACAGAGTACAAAACAACCTTATAGATTGAACAGGGATATTTATACAAACTTAGCCCATTTATGACTACAACTAAAGCTTTCGCACATGTACACCTTGCCAAAGACGTTCTAACGGATACGCTTCGATTCTGAAAATTTGTACAATATTTTTTAACATATACATCTCTATTCTTAAACTTATTGTTTAGTTTGCAAATATAATAATATTTTACAATCTCCATGCAAAGTTATTAGACCTCATTGCGGTTTTAAACCTAAACTCCGGTCAATGTTCCTAATTCAGCCCTGTCTGACGGGGACCTGCAACACTATAACTTGACGATTTTCTGGCGGGTGACATTTGTTTATGTGTCGTGTAAGTCCAGG
The DNA here is from genome assembly GCA_026546655.1 of Epizoanthus illoricatus. NCBI lineage: Eukaryota > Metazoa > Cnidaria > Anthozoa > Zoantharia > Epizoanthidae > Epizoanthus > Epizoanthus illoricatus. Next base: position 7,784 of record JANVCK010198841.1, read on the forward strand.
AGAACTATAGAAAGTACTGGAGCAGTGTTTACACGAGTAAATTTCACCTGTATGGATTCGCGAATGGCGATCGAGGCTTCCTTTGTTGGCAAACCCATTCCCACACACGTTACAAGTGAATGTTTTTGGTCCCACCGCATGATTAAGGACATGTTTGGCACGGTTTGTCAGACTTCGGAATACTTTGCCACAATACTGACATGGGTAGGGACGATCATCAGTGTGGTTGTTCATATGTTTTCGCAAATACGCCTTTCTCCTGAAGGTTTTATTACACACTTCACACACAAACTGTCCTTGGCTGTTCGATACTGGGCTACCGCAGCGATCATCGCAATCGAGATTTGGCGATTCACTCTTAATACGAATTTGTTCTTCTTCGGGGTCTTGAGTAGAAACTTTTTCGATCTTGATTTGCGGAGTTGGAGAGGTTTTTTTTGGTTCTTGAGGTGAGCGCGGTCGATGCCATCTCCGGTGTGAAGCGAGATTCGCGGGGCAGCTGAAGACTTTATCACACTCAGGGCATCGATATTCAGTGTGCTGGATTCCACTGCACTTGTGCTGTGCCAGTGAAAACGGATCGTGGTAGACTTCCCTGCAGAGCTGGCAGATGTACTGGGTTTGCGGTAACGGGCCTTTGGGCTTAGGAAACTCAAACTTTTCGCTGAATGCCGCGAATTCTTTATGTTCTAGGACGGCCGTTTTCCCATGCTCGTCCTTTTTCTCAGCGGTCTGGTCAATGACTGCGGTCTCGCACTCAGTATCTTTGCCCTTGTCTTTTTCCTTGCTCTCGGATGGCGGGCTCGGTTTAAATCTCTTGGCGGGAGAAATATCTTCGTCATTTTCAGTCTTGAAGGGCTTGAAGGCGCCCAGGTTCACCGGACTCGCAAGCGATGTGGTGATGTGTGAACTTAATGAAGTTAACATTGGGGATTTATCCTCCTCTGGCCCGGCCGAATGCATAATGTCTGTTACCGCAGACGACGATGAAAACAAACTGACAACACGTCCAGCAGTGGGCTCAGGGTAGTACTCATCGTCCGAGTACCGACTTTTTTCCATTCCTGTTGTACGCAGCAGTTTGTTCTTTTTCACCAGAAAAGCTTTAGGCATGACTGCAGTTTTCCGTTCAACTTCAGACAGTACCACCAGTGCTTGAATAAAATTATTTTTGGACACGATCTAACCGATGGCAGGAATATTATGTGAATATCCCGCTAATGTTGGCTGGAAACCGTTATATCGGCTTGCGGTTTGTTGAAAACTCAGACTTAATTTCTACGAAGTGATAACTTGGTGCAGTTCCAGGATAGTTGAATCTTAAAAACACCGAGATGTTTTCGCGAGCCGTTGCAGCGATGAAATGTCCTCGAGCTCAGAAACGCAAATGTTTTAATTGTATGGGGGGCTGGCAGCTGGTAGATCTTACGAGGGTTGTTAAGGGGTTTCTGTAGTGCTCATTGATATGTCACACGCCATACGTCCTGCCTTTGTTAAGGCTGTTTTTTTGTTGTCCTTCCCCACACGTGTTTTCTATTGTCTCAACGGCGGGTGTTCAACCATATTAACATTTCATTTAAAACGAAGGTGTGGCCTTTTTCACGCAGCCAGTTTGCGTCGCGCAAACCAACATCTTGCTTTCCTAAAAGACAGCGCGAATTTGAAGTAAAAATATTTCATGGTTAATTCAATAGCTGTTCTAGGCATTTCGTAAAGTTTCTGACAATCCGAAAACGTTGGAACGAAAAATGTTTTATGCAAATCCAAGTATTTGTGCATAAACACAGGTTTCCGGCTGAAACGGGACGAAGTGTCCAATTACGATGTAATTTTTAACACGTGGCTTTGATTGACAGCTGTCGCCAAATCTGCTTGAGTGATTGGTCAACGGCCATTTGTCAGGAGGCTCGTGATTGGTTAGTTCATAATGGTTCATGCCAGGACAGGATTTACATTTGATTATTATCCTTCGGATCGAGAAATTCGTTTCTTTATTTGATCATGAAAAACTTTTGAATGCCGGAACTGATAAAAAAAATTACTGAATGGACAATTTTCATCGAGTTTACAAGAGTACAAAATGAATTTGCTGGATTATTTTTGTGTTTAAAGAAATCTATTTCTTGTCAATTACCCTTAAAATATCTTATAAAATTCGCTAAAGACATGCTTTTGCAATCGAAAAATTGCATCGGTGTCGCGGCAGATGTTTTCAAACGCTTGATCTCAGTAAAAGATTAGCTTCGCTCAAAGATTAGCAGTAAAAGCAACCAAGCTTAAAACCCTTGTTCCAATCTGATCTAAATGTTCGGAAGTGGACGTGTTTGCTTACTTAAAACTCGCTCAAAATATAAAGGAATGGTCCGGTAAAAAGAAGAGCAAATTGCAAAATCACATTACGATGCAATAGGTTTATTTGTAAAATAAATCAAGCAGAAAAAAATGTTCTCTAATGTCTGTAAAACGTATTATAGTACAAGTACTTCAAACCACAAAATTCAATACAACAATATCTCTAAAGCAAGTTTCATCAAGATAAATTTTCAGACCAAAAACACCACGGATACTTTGCAGTACGATTCGCAAAGCGAACAAAAGTCTTGCAGCTGTGTTTTTCCTGTTAATTCTAATTTTCTTTGTGACATATCTCCCTTGTATCTCAACGGCTCGCTTTGCACAAGACTGTCTTACAAAGGAGTTTTAAATTTAAACAGCACAAATGTTATCAACAAAATCGGCAATTCATAATGTCAGTCGATCGATGACGAACCCAATCTGATTTGAAATATTTCACGGATGTTCTTGTACATCTTGAAAGTGTCATATTGAAATTTACGCTTTTCCCTTTCCCCAAAGTAAACATGTGACTCTTGCACTGGGTTTTCCGCGGCGCAGCAATTATCCATATTTGCATATCACCTTTCTAAAGAATATCTCGATTTGAAAAGCACTGCTGAGGTTGCTAAGGATGCAAAGAGGACTTTAAAGAAGTGCGTTTAAAATAAATCTTCAATGTGAGCAGCTAATGAATGAAATTTCTTCCAAATCACAGCCGTTTCGTTGACAACCAGGGTGTCACAAAAACTCCTATCTAATGAAATTCGACAAGTAGACTCCAAGCGTGAAACAGTGCGGAAACTCTTAAAATTATGAAAGAGCTTTTTAAATGAGAAAGAAATACCAGGAAGAGCGTAGGATTTAGAAAACAACAGAGAAAACAAAAACACAAGCAAAGAGAAATTTTTCCCCGCTGCGAGAGTTTAAAGTTATGTTCTCAAATGTACTGAAATGCCACGCCGGTTCTCAAAATGAGCATCACACTGGCAAAATACATGGAAATTGCTAGATAAATAATTAAATGTTTTTGGCTTGCTAGATGCCTTTCCGAAGATAATTAAAAAGAAGAATGTCAGGCAGGTGCATTTCAGAATACATGAATATGATTTTAAGAAAAACTAATTACAAAATTTATTGTACATTTCTCAAGATATTTTCTCGGGATTTGCATATGTATAGAATCATCTGCGAGTTCCACCGCTCTATCTCACGGAGCTGTTTTCAAACTGAATAGCTTGACATCGGATCACTGGCGACTAGCAGGCAAATTACGCCAGAAACTTGTATTCTCCAAGTCTGGTTTTGTGGGGATCACAAATAGTTATCAGTGATATCGTCGTTAAAAGTATAAATGAGACTCATGCAGTACAACAGAATTCGATATTTGCATGCCGCGATCGATCGCTTGAACAGAAATATCCAAAGACGAGTGCTTAAGAATGTTCGACAAAATAAGATGAGGCATACCTGTCAAACTTCTCTTTCGAGCTGAAGGACTTATTTTAAACGTTTTATTTTAGTGATAGCTTTTCTCCGCAAAGGCGTTCAGCATTTTTTACTCCGCTGCTCAGAAATAAAATGCCGATAACCAACTCGGTTTAAAAAATTATATCTGAATTTTTATGTATGGTAAATACTGACACTATAGCTCCAAACCATGCATGTCACTTAACGGACGCAAAACATTTACAGTGGTATCCACGACTTTGAAATTCAAATGATCAGTAAATATAAAATATTTCTAGGATCAGTTAGGAAGGTCTGGGAAGGGCACCTTTCAGTAAACAACTCAAAATCTATGAAAGGTTTCGGTCAAAATGATTGCGAAATAAACTCCCGTTGGTTGGTTTTTCGCGCCATATTCCAAAAACTCGCTTTTTGGAGTTGTGGCAACTTAAATGCTTCATGCAGGAAAAATTTGGGTTGTCAATAATATTGTGTAACGTTACCTGTGTAACAATAACCATATAACCGAAATGGTGTAAGTCGTTATCAGGATAAAGTACATGCTAAACAGGAAAGTCTTTTACACACTTTCGACAAAACAACACATTTTGCGGCTTGTAATCAAATGATTTACGTTTGTTCTAAAAGCCACAGTTGAAATAAACTATCACTTATTTCCCTAATGTCCCCAATAATTTGCAATAGTTTAAAACACACATTCAATCAATTTTATCTTCAGAATTGCTGTTATGTCTTGTTGTTTGGGCTATCAAAATTGAAAACATCTTGTTTTGCTGGGCTTTCGACGGATTAAGAAAAATGCAGGAGATTTATGATATTTAGTACCGGAAAGGCTGTCGAAAATGCCTTTTTCAAGAACCATATTACAACCTTGATAGACGCCAATGACAAAAGTGGTTTAATTCTCTATGGTCGGTAATTTGTAAGCTCCTCCAAGAGACGATAAAGAGACATCACGTCTTTGTTATTCTAATGAGGTGTACAGAACACAGAAAGTGCTAAACAGCTGCGAGTATTTGCATTTTAACAAACGAAAATCCACATCAACAAGCGAGCTGCTAGAGCTTTCTTCTGAGGACTTTGCCCGCCACCAGTCATGGCGTCAATAGATCAGCTTTAAAACTTGATATTTTCTAGTCGATAGATCTTAAACATCAGAACACTATCGCCAGTTTGGTTTGACTAAAAAAGGGTTTATAATTTATCGCTCTTGTGTCAACACAAAATCCATCATTCAATGAAGAGTTTTCTCCGACAGATATAGAACTTGTAAGGCCATGTAAACTATATTGAACTGCCAAGTGGATGGAAACACAACTCGGCTTGTTGTTCTTGTAGGAATTCATAAACCTTATAAAACAAGCCTAGCTTAGGAAATTCATATGTAATAAAGAAAGGGATTTAATTTTTTGGGTTACGTTCAAATCTTCCGTCCAACAGAATTCATGTAGTTTCGGGCGCCACGCAAATGTAAACAAAATAAAAAGTGGGTGAATGAGAATTGATATGAACTTGTGATATCGGCAGTGTTTTAAGAGGAAGCATTATCAGATAACTAGGAAGTGGATTAAACAAAACAAATATTAAATGCTAATGTATTCTGACTTGAACTATCGATCGAACTGTCAGATGGCACGCGACTCAACATACACTAATAAATAAAACAATAATGACCGACTACCTCTTTTTACACTTTACACTTTTCTCGGGCGGGGCTTGCAGTCAATTTCGATGCGCTGGTTAAATTTGTGTTTTAAGCTAAAATATCTTGGCACGTTGCCTTTTCGCATGCGTTCTATCGAAGCACAGCTAGCGCTTTTTCAAGTCCAAGTTCTACTTGTTGTATCAGTTTCAAAGCATAATTAAACACACTCTAGAAAATATATTTACTAAACTTTGTGGAAATGTATTGATTCTTGCTATTTAAAAGGAATTTGAAGTCCTGTTTCGTAATTAAGAAAATCCAATTTAATTGTAATATTCAAATATTAAGCATGGGCAATTGTTTTATTGTGCTTTACGCGTTGATAACTGCTGAATAACTATATGTGGGATTTTAGGAGCAAGACTATCGAGTCCTCATACATTCCGATGAGTTTAATTCTTGCGTGCAGCATGACGATTAAAACACAATAATTTAAAAGGCAAAAGCGGTTTTGAAATATATTTAAAGAGTTGCCAACCTCCGGTTTCCGTTCTAAAGTGTTGTTTTTATTGTTTTAAAGTTGGGCTAACAGAGAGGGTTTCAAGCATTGTACCTTTTCAAGTGCCCTTCACTTGTGGCGTTAGCGCTAACGGACAACAAAAATAAACCGGAAGGAAAAAAGTGAAGGTTGTGTTTGGGGAACAATGGGGCTCCAGAAGGGTTATCATTAGCATACGGTATAATATATAGCTGTGAAGCAGGTCATTATGTGATCTTTTGAATCACACTTATGTGAACTGAATTTGCACTATCAATACTCTTCTTAGCCAAAATGACTTCCACACCAAAGAGTTTGATTTCATATCCCTCTAACATTGCTTAAGTCTACGATACTTGCATGATTTTAAATACGTTGAATAATTCCGTTTCGTGTTTTAAAGATGACTATTACTGGTTTGACATGATAATGAAGATGTCCACCAATAGAAAACGCTTTGACAAGGTAGTTAAGAGCGCTTTTGAACTGGATTTGAATATTCTGATAATGTTGGCAATGATAAAATACTTGGATAATAATTAATGCCGCTTGGTTGACGCTCAATGGGGTTAATGCGTATGTGTTCAAAAGTAACAAAACAAAAGTCAAGAAGTTTTATAGTACAATGCGACAAGATGTGCCGATATTGAGCGAGAATCAAGAGGCTGTGAAGCACACGTGTCGCCATTATATATGCACACCTTCTATTTAGAAAGTTTAATCGCTCGAGCTTTCTTTTCGCTTAATGACTCAACGCCTTGTTTTTATTTGATCCAACGGTCGAGCTGTATCTCTAACAATAATTTAGAACAACTTACTACTCTATATTTGGTTGAACAAGCAAAACGTTGTATGGTACTTGATCAATCCTAGCATTTAACAAATTTGCATACGCAGGAGACATCGAGACTTGTCTTCCAGAATTTGACCACCGTAATTGCCGGTTTGGGCTCAACCTGATACTTGACTGAAAGTTGAAGTTTTGTGGTATTAGCTGACAGCTGTAGCTCGCGTAGGTGATGCGAACTGCTAATCCCTCTGTTTGCTCAGGCAAAAAAGCGATATAAAGAACTTGTTCAACTGTAACATAAATGCTCACTGTGGGACTATTTCAAATATTCATACGGTTATCACTTGGCGATCTGGACAAGTTCGAACCTGCCCCAAAGCGCGCGTTGCCCTGAACGGAACGCGGAACGTACAGAACGCCCTGGTACAAGTGCGATTACATAACGATAATATTAACACGAAGATATCGACTGCAATGCGGTAAGTTATCGAATAAAATTGACAATTATTTCAGTGACATTCAACTCACGAATAGTCTAAATTTAATGCTATTCAGAGTATAGACAATAGAGTATAAACTGCTCGCGTGGCGCGTGGCGGGATGATTCCATTGGACAAAGCAGTCCAAGTGAAGTGGTTACGGCCAAACAATAGCAGTCCATCTATGAGCGAGCGGCATGCTGGTCAACACGCTAGTTCGTTACACAACTCATTATGTTGTGGCGATAAATGGAGCGTGTACACGTTTCGCACGCTTATTGTCGTGAATGGAACATGTGATTAAATGATTCCCGCTTTCAAGCACAGGCTATTGTTCGCATCGGAATGACTGGCTAGCACGTGAGTGAGTCAAGTTTGTGAATGAAATTCCACCGCGTCTTTCATCTGTGAAAATCAATATTTACTACTAGTACTACTACAACTACCACCACCACCACAACCACCATTGCTGCTACTAGCAAACGTGCTTTGGGTTACACAATGTATACTTTGTATTAGAACCATTGCGGTCGTACAGTCCAAGATAGAGCGATAGTCTTGGATTTTAAATAGATGAAAACGAATTTCAAATACACACATATTTTAGTTGAGACTTGTTTGCATCTCAACACACTGTCTACCACTTCATCAAACGGTTGTACACATTTCTATTCTTTTAATGATTAAATTAAAGTTAGCTTGTTCAATGATGAAAAATGCAGACTTGAGTGGTTTGGGCTATTGTTATGTTGATTCAAAATTACAGCACTGAAGAGCCCCAAACTGCTATCTCATCAGTCTCGCTCATAATATATCTTAAATTAACATGTGTTCGCAATAAAAGATTATACTTGTTCAGCACATGAACAACGAGAAGTTAAACAAAAGATAGTCCCATAATCAAATGAGTTAACAAAGCCAGTAACCAAAGACGCATCTTTTTATGCTAACCTTATTGTTTACATGCTTTCACTTAATCTTTGAAATAGTTGAAGCGATTCATCCAACACTTTCATAGTTTAAACATTACACAACTATAAAATAGTCAGTTTTGGAAGTTAAATGTTTCAGGTTGAACAGTTCCAGTCAGTGTTTCCGTATGTAAAATAGCGGATGTTCCGTTACCGGCAGAGAAATCTAATTCCATCTATTCACTTCACTGGTGTCCATTATTTTTTCCACCTTTCTCGAACACGTCTCACGGTAAAATACCATTTCTTGAACCAGCTAGCCTTTTTATTTGGTGTCCGATCTAACAAATAACAGTCAAAGAAAGACGGAACTTCGGAAACTTGATCACCACTAGTTTCACATATAAGTTATAACTGTTTGTTCATAGCCCAAGTTATCATCCGTTCTGTTTCTGTGCAACAAAGGACTCGTTCTCTTTTGAAACACATTTTAAGACCAATTCTTAGCGAAGTCTTTTGTACAGAACGAAGGATGTGATAAGGCCGTATAATGCACTTCAGAACCGCCCTGGCAACGCCGAAACTGAAACAAAGCAGATATACCAACTGTTCTCCTTTCTAAACTATGAATTCACATCTGGTTTTCAGCGGCTGCTTATAACTTTGGTGGTAAATGGTTGAATTGTGTTTCAGCTGCCAAAACAAACCATGTCTTTCGCTGCGAACTACATGCCTCTGTTTAACGTCACGAAAACTGGTCGACATTAACAGCACCTGTATTGAAACTGATTGGTTCAACAGCGCCCTTTTGTAAAATAATATCGCCAGCTAACAATACAAATCAACTGAAGATTTACTTATAGTTTTTTGGTCTTTTCTTCTTGCAAGTTTGATCTTATCGTCAGCTGTCATTTTTCACACGACTTCACCACGCACCTCTCAGCCTCAAAGACAAATAAAACACACATGCTAAGGAATAAAGTAACATATTTAATCAAAACTATTAGGAATTCCATAAAAATAACTTTTTTCTCGTTTCCGTTGTTTAACAGGTGTAGAGGCGTGGCTGTGTATGATAGGCATTGGAACGAGTACGAAAAAGCAAGAACACTGACCATTTTCAATTAACTGATTTTGAACTTGTTTATGTCTTTATTAACGAACGCACTTTAATTTGACTACCTGCGAATAGCAGCGGAGTTGAGTGAACTTGCTTGCAGCAAACAGGTATTAGAAAAGCTTTCCTATTGTAGCATTTTAACCAAAAGCAACAATGGAAATGACTAGAAACACGAGACTTTGTTTTCGAGACAACACCTGAACAAGATTGGTAGCTACCCCACTGCCCCAACACAGCTACAAAGCACACAGAGTAGAAGTCAAAGAGATTTCTATTTCGTATTCAACTCAGGGCAGAGTCACGGCGCACTCTAGGCGTGTACAAAGCTCGAAGCAAACATGCCTGCAAAGCGCGCAAGCTTAAAGATCAACACGTGCACACGAATAAACCACCAGTTGTTGAAGATTACTCAAACTGCTTGTTGGACTGATTAAACGATCAATTAACCTAATGTCGCCAAAAAACCCAAGTCACTGAGCATGCAAGATGAGTCAGCTATTTCCGAGGGTATTACGGGTTTTTGTTACGGTAGAACTCTGTGTCCGATCTATACACTGCACCAAAGCTCGCTAACAAAATGTACGATTAATGACACGAAACAGTACGCTGATACAGATCTAACTGAATAGATCAAGAAGTCTATTTAAATTAGATATAAATATAACTACCATGCAACAGTTACAAATGTACTATTTCTGATCAACATTTAGACTGAATATGAGAATCTGAGGCTTGGGTTATTCTGCAGACGGAATTAGTAACAAAGCTTTTGGCGTCATTGTCGGTTCCAACTTCATGGGACAGTACATTCAACACACGATTAGTAAGATGGGAAAAAGATCTATAAAGATTTTTCGCTTTTCACTGGACTAATATATTATATTAGAGACTTTAACATCAGCCAAATTTTTATACGACCCTATAATGTAGTTAGTTTTTCTGTTACTCACTTAAAGTTTAAGGTTAAACTTGATATGTAAAGGAATCAAAACACTGAACTGCATTGTTATTCTGATCAGCTGTGGACAAACACTGTGAACAAGTGTACCTACCAAAACAAACGACGCTATAACGTTTCCATGGTGACTGCGGTGGTAACGTTTGGTCTGACTGTCAATCAGCTGACTCGCCGTGTGAACCTCGTGGAGTGGGAAACGAGAGCGGAAACACAGGAATAATAGAACTACACATGTACGCCACGACTTTACACTGGAAACAGCTCAGACATGGAGATAACAGTTTCTGAATACATGCAACAGTAATACATAAACGTTTCTTTGGAAACTATAAGAAAACCAAACACTTTTGAGATGTGGCTGCAGGAAAGACTTACAACATACATGGTCAAATGAATTCAGGGTTCGTACGGAATACTTCACTTGAAATTTTAGGACTTTTTTAGGACTTTTAAGGACCTTTTATTGCAAATTTT
>JANVCK010198842.1:0-10609 GCA_026546655.1 Epizoanthus illoricatus
AAATTTGAATAGCATGAGTGTTATGGTGGGTCCAGGATCCGACTTGTTCTGGCTTTCTATAGACTAAAAAGATTTTTTCTTTTTGTTTTGTTATTGCTTTTTCTAATTGAAATTTGAATTAAGTTAACGACGAGTCCCGACAAGTTGTTCTGGTTCTTTATCTACAACAAACACTTTTACGTTACTGTGTTTTAAGGCTGGGTCCGTTTTCTTGTTGAAATTTGAATTCCATGTTATGGCGAGTCCCTGAGATCAGTCAGTTTGTTTTACCGTTTCTATCGACTAAGAAAACACTTTAAGTTACGGTTTTTAAATTCCGCTTTATTGCTGAAAATCTAAATTTAGTGTTATGGTGAACTCCTGAATACTTGTTCTGGCTTCTAACGACCAAGAAACATTTTACTCAATGTAGCTGTTTTCTGAATCTGTATTCTAGCTTAAAAGTGTTATGGCGGGCCCCTGACCACTTCGTCTATCTTTCTATCGACTAGCGAACACCTTTTACTCTGTGTTGCTTTATGGTCCTCTTGCCTTGGTACAATTTGAATCGCGGCAGGATTATGGCAGTCCGTGGCTTGCTAGCTGTCAAACATTCTGTTTGAAAACTGATTGCCAAATAAGAGAGATGTCCACTTTCTGTACTTGGACCTTGAGCAAAAGTGAAGCACCCTTATTAGTTTATCAGGACTCAGAGACGACAAGGAGAAGCGGACATTTTTCATTACTATTCTGTGTTTTGACTCAGTAATTCAGTCTAGTTTCTTATATTATAATATAATATAATTTAATAAAATAAAATAAAATAATCGTTTCACTGTCAGCGATAAAGTGAGGCATGTTATATGGTCTTGATGTAATTAATTTCTAACCCTTTGATACCTATAATAGACTAAGTGTACATATAGTTTTTTCGTTTTATCATTTTTATTGCATGAATTGTCTTCGCACTGCATTACAAAATGTGATTGTCACTGAGAGAAAGTAACATGAGTTAAAATAATATAGCGCATACTTGCTTTGATTTTTCGTTCCGACAGCCACCACTATATTTCGTGTTGTAAAAAACTAAGCATAATTATATTCGATATATCACATAAAACCTTTAATCTTAACGTCTTTTCATGATCAGACCTATGTCTGCCTCCATAACAAGTTTAATCCGAGTTGCAGAAGTTTGCAGTTTTCTCGTAAATTATAGTTACAAATGGCCTCGTGCTACAGACAAAGCATGATGGGCCCATAAATTTATTTTTGGCTGGTTCATTTATCATAAACTTACTCGTCGTCAGAAAGTAAGCACACCTTTTTCCATGTGTCACTGAAAACTTGATTTATTATGAACTATTAAAAAAAATTCGACAGGTAACTTTGCGATCGCAATGAGATAACTTACGTTTCTTTCAGAGTAGTTGATCATAAGTTAGATACATTCTGCATGTTAGTATTAGAACTGTTGAAGATCTCGACATGGAATTTTCCTGTTTTTACTGGTAATGATGAAAAGTACATTATTCGAGGAATTTGTTATGTCTTTCTGACATATATGTCCTTTTGGATCGATATCTCCGAATGTTTTAATGCAAACGCGACTTGTGAAAGGGAATACATATAATCGACTTTAGGTTTGTTAAATAACTGGTTAACGAGTGCCATTTTCATGAGCAATATTTTATATTTCTTCGCCGAAAGTTTTTACAATATCACAGTATAGATCATACAAACTCTGTGCACCATTTTCGTTGAAAAATCATAACCTCTTTTTTCCATTTCTTGTTTAGAAATATATGAATTATTTAGTGTATGCTCTTGAAGTTGACAATAGTTGTCACTTCAGTTTCAAGGAAAGGGGAGAGAGACAACTCGCTTGACAAGGATACAATCTTTCTTCTCTTCCTCGAAAACTCGGCAAACAGTTTTAGTTTTCTTTGTCACACGGAAGCAAAAGACACAAAAGTCTCAATTTATTGAACTATTATCTTCTCATTGGGTCTTCCAGAACAAGAAATTTTAAATTCGTTCACCGCTTTTTATGTTCAAAACAATAAATCATTCTGAATTATCCGCTACAGTGTAGATTTTATCCCCACCAAAGACCACCTGCCTATATTTCGTATCAAGTCATCATTAACACTTCGGAAATATTAACAAACTCGATACATTTCATATCCTGTTGTCAATCAGCTGAGATTAAAGACAACGAATCGGAAACCCTGAGAGATCAGCCAACATCAGTAAATGTTTCCTGTGTTCTCAGTCTGCAACTAAATAGTTTTTAATTTTAATATGCTCAGTCCAGAAGGAAAACACGGCCGACGTAGATAGCGAAGTAATCAAAATTGAATGAAAATGAACAAAACAGATCAAACGAAACAAATCCACAAGGTTTTTGTTTATTATATTATATTACAGTCAACGGATCAGCAACGCGAGAAATAATCTTTGCTTTCGATACAAACAATATAGATCTTGACTTGCAAAGTGTAGCAGTTGCATTAATAATCGAAAAACTGTTGACTTACTGCGGCAAATTTCAATTTTATATTTACAAAGATCAAGAACTATTAAGTTTACAGCAAAAACAGTCTTTTGTTAAATTCGGGAACTTGAATTATTAAAGTATTTCTCGCTTCAAAATGATTGAGTGCATCGGCGATAAAACGCTCTTCTCTTGCAAATTTATTCTTCGAAAAGTATTTTTTTTTGTTAAAGTTTGGCGTTTAGGCACCGCAGCAACATATATATTATTTATAGCCGATCAAAGAAGTCACTTACGCTGTTATTTGTCAAGTAACAGCAACAATTTTTGAACGAGACTTTGTAAATGCAAATACATTAATGTTCATATGTTTTGGCAGATCTGTTTAATATGAAAATGTTGAGAGTGTATTTTTTTCGAAGCAGCTGAATGTAAAAAATTGAACAGATCGAATTTCTAGCAACAGAAACTAGAAGTCATCATTAATAAGTTATAACTGCATTAACACGATGTATTCTGATCCTAAATCTCGTTATCACTTATAAATGAATAATGTACAAAACTAGGAAGACTATTCCCGGTGTGAAATAGAAACTGCAGGGAAAACTCGACAGCCGAGTTTCAAGCCTGATAGATATGTCGGAAATGAAAGATTTGATTGGAAACTTAGTCAAATCGTGAACAAATTTTTCTATTTCCACATCGTGCATAGTACACACGAAATATGTTCTGTACTCTGGTTACAATCGGATCAAAGAAACAAAGAAAAAATTAAATTCACTAAACTCCAGGAACGGTAATTAAGTCATTAAGACTCCGATCACTTGTTTGGTAAACAGACTTCATAGGCAGTCCTATTTAAGATATAGTATGCACCGGTCCTGAAAAGGATAGATTTTATCGAAAGAACTTCAAAGCGTCCGTATCACCAATTTTTTAAAAAAGGATTCTACATTGAAAGGACTTCCTAAACATGAAAGAACAACGCGACGAGTGTTATATGCAAATAGCTTTGATATTTCAAATCATCATAAATAAAAACATCATTTGCAGTGAAAGAAAGGATTTCTATAGAGACTTTATTTTGTTTAACATTAACAACTTGCCGCAGAATCGAAATTTGAGCCGCGAACTAAGCGACGTTACACGTGGTTTATCGTATTCGATCGCGTTTTGGCCTTTGTTCACGAGTTCTTCAAAGTTTGACTTGAAGATAGAGCACATACAGTAAGCAGTTAACTTGTGTATTCAGCTGTCAAGAGCTGCGAGTTTCATGTTGAAGCTCTAAAGAGAACTCTATTCATTTGTTTATTTATTTACTTCGTCGAGCTGTGTTTAACACTCAATAGAAGAATCGGCCACCAGCCAGCGAAGGGTTTTTAGAACACCCTAAACGCAGGTCCTCGAATTTCTGTAGAGTTGGGAGTAGCATAGAGCTTGTAGAGAACGGATAAAGATTTTCGATACGAAATAAAGGAAAATGTTAGTCTTGGTGTTGGGATCTTTTTTCATGTCTATTATAGTCACCAGGTGTGAATTTCCCACGAAACTGCGCTCTTTCAAAGCAGCTGTGTAGAACTAAACAAACAATTATTGAGGAAGAATGTATTAATTGCATATTATAATAGTTTGTATCATGGCCGCATTTGAAACTCATTAGCATAACATTTCGAATCGTACAGCCAAACAAAAAATTATATACATTCTAGACTCATCAAACACTGTATCTTTCCACAGAAAATATGCACAAAATTCGACAATGCCAAGCTCAAGATACCAGTAAAATATATTATTCACAGATGTCTACTAATCTTGAAAGAGTCAGCCTATGTCATCGTAAGATGATCACATTGTTATCTGGCATTCACCTATTCATATCTTATCAAAAAAGATACTTTTTGACAAGCTAATAACCTATAAGCGATCGTAACGGAAAATCTGCTGTTTTAAATATAAAAATGCGTTAAAACATAAGTACAAACTTTCTCAAACGAGAAGAAAGACAAAATTTTCTTGTCTACCATGACACTAAACATGATGAAACACAACATTATATAAAACAAAAAGTTCGATTAATATTTAAGTAACGTCTCAGAAGTTTGTTTTCATGAACTGAGTTCACTAAATTATTATTAACGTATCGTGAGGCGTATAAGCCTCAAAATTAATTTAAAATTCTAAATTTGTTTACTCGAACCATGCTGAGGACGAAATTCGTTAACTTGGCAAGAAACAAATTATATATATATATATAGCAGATCTATCTTATTATCTCAGTTTAAAATTCCGACCGTCAGATACAACAGGGATTGTGGCCTTGTTTAAATGTTGGTATATTATTTTAGTCAGGACATTTTCAAATATCATTCTGATAACAGCATTTTACGCAGTCTTTGATTAACGTTAATTTCAAGATAATTTTCTCAAGCTTCATCTCTCTTCTATTTAATATAGCTCACATCTAAGATTTCCGTTACAATTCACATCTTCGTGTTGGTTATTACCAAGTTTTAATTATTTTCCAGAATGCACAAAATTACTTCCGGAAAGAAGAAATCCATTAAGACGCTACGTGAGAGAAGCAATATTTTCGAGTTATTCCATTGCTTTTGGGTTACAAAAGAAAGATTAGAGTGGTAATATTTTTTAAATCTTATGAGAAACATTTATTGTGGATAAAAGCGAACTTTGCTAGTTAGAAATATATTATTTATCTATTGTTTTTAACAAAATTCATCTTATACATTCGAAACTAAGTTTGGAATGCTAGAAACAATATTAAAAAGAGAAATCAGTTTTCTATCCATATGATAGAAAGAGTTAGCAAAAGAACAGAAAAACAAGTGGAGACCATTATAAATGCTGTCACCTTTGCCCCTGCCAAGAATGGAATTATTGTATATGTTGCTTCATAATATATTCTTCACATCATCTCGGCGAGATGTAAGTGTCGTACAATGCCCCAACTTCCTGCTGCCGCTCATCAACACAAGGTCAAGAATATTTAGTTAAAAGCACCGAGTTTTGATAAACCTTCCTCCAAATCTTGGTTCGAAATTCTGTATTTCATTCAAAGGAGACAAATCAGAAGTTAAATTTAAATATTAAGACCGAAGACAAAAGTAAGAGATAAACACGGATCGAAATAAAGCAAAAACTGACGAAATGCAATACATATTTTATGAGTGTTACGTCGCACCTAGTCGAAATGTTTCGTTTGTGAAAAAATCAACATAGAAGAAAAAACTGAAACTCAAAGGTACAAGAATCTAAGAAAAAAAATCCCCGATGAAAACGCTCCATAAACTTATGGTCTGGTAGTCAAAAACAAGGAGCCGAGAATATAGAGGCGATGCGAAATCTGCCCAGTATACAGTGAATTCATCGCTATTATCATTAGTGACGCTAGCTATGACTTCAACAACACGAAACTAATCCAACAAGTTCGATTTTGTCACAAATAATTCCCCAAACCTAAGAGATTTTGCTGAAAGTCAGCAAATTCATTAAATATTCATTATTCTTGTATATAAACAATGGGTCTCTTTAAAACTTTAAGGGAATCAGATAGGGGGTATTAAGCACTGGGCAAACACATAGTTTCGGCTTTAAAAACACCAGAGGCACCTGTTTAACTACGTTCTCGTCGAACAGAACTTATAAAAGCAATCGAACTCAAATTTTAGTTGGTATTTCGTTAAGTTTGGCTATAAATAGCGCATGCGCAGTTGATAAGAAGCCATAAAGGGGGGATTTGCAGCTTTTTGGGGTGTTTCTCAATACTCTCTTCTATAAAATGTTTATCAAAGGTCTCAATGACACACTTATAGCAATAAAAAATATATTTTTAGCGAATTCTGAGTTTTGTTTTTCAGAAAAGGGCGTTTCATTAATACATTCCACATATGTAGCACGTTTTTGAAGATAGGCGATGGTTTTTGTTAAGTTTTGTTATTTATTTGTTAAACGAGTTATTCTTTTAGGAAGTTGATTCCCGGGAACTAAGTTAATTTCCATTCGATCTGCTAGTGTAATGAAAATTCAACGTGTTATCACAATTAATGAGGTTCAGCATGTTAGCTATTTTGTGGTTGGCAAGTTAGTTTAAAAGCTTTTTAAATGATACAGTCAATGTGTTGACATTATGCGAAAACAATACTTGTACTTCTCCATCCTTAATTAATGTTTCCCACTTTATAAACACTTTTCGATAAAAAATAATTTAATCTTGGAAGAATTCGACCGTTTTTGTGAAAGCATGTTAACACACTGTTTTAGTATTTTGGTCGTTTTTGTTCTAGAATCCAGCAACATTCCTTGGTACCAATTTCTCATAACAGTTTGTCGATTGGCTCTGCCTGATTATACATTCATGATTTAGTTTTTAGCTCAGAAACATCTGCTTACTCTATTTAAATCTCTACAAACAAAGGAAATATAATTCACTGCACGGCGTGGCTAGCCCTTTCAATGAGACAGAGAACTTGGGGAGTTGGTCGCTTGTTAAAGCTTCTTATCAGCAGGGAGAACATTACTTGAGGCTACCTTGAGCTCCAAGTGCAAGTAGGAATGGAGATTAGCGAAAATTAAACGACAATTCTATCTGGCTTACGGGGATTTAAATTGCATGCTTACCATGAATGAGGAAACAGGTTGACAATTGAAACAAAGATGTAAAAGGTTGGATGATTGATATGAGATAAGATGTTCTAATTCAGTCAGTTGCTGAACACACAACGTTGCAGACAAACATACCAATCTCATTCAGTCTCCACAGGGTGAAAATCTACTAGTTGTTTAATAAAAACTTGCTATTGATGTCAGTTACAGGTTGATGCCAATTGTGTAAGTTATATGGGGAACGTGTGTTCACATAATACACGACCCATTTTCCATTAATTACACTCCTCTCTGAAATAGCTCTCCGCAGCTGTGCCTTGTTTTACAAACAATGCTCCATTTGCAGCTGGGAGGCAAGCTAGACTTTTGGTCCTAGCAACGAACAGTTTCAGATTTATACAAAGGAGTTCTCTGACACAAGTAATTAGTTCAGTTTTTATATGTTAATCCTACATATCATACTCTATAACCAATATCAAACAGCATCTCTCGCCCTTTGATTTAGATGAAAGGGCTAACACGTTGGGGCCTTATGTCATGTCAAAAACAACACCCCCATTACTTGAGCAGGCCACGTACTAGTAATCCCAGTGTGTTAAACACTAAATCAACCTGCAATGTGCCAAAACATCACGGTATGATTGAGTATGGAGCTGTGTTCCTTGTGAATGGCTTCTGTCTTACCCCGTGCCACCAACACTCTGCACGTGTGCAGACCCATCCCATTGGGGGATACCTCGCTGACTTGCAATACACTGCTTATTTATGAAAGGGAGCTATTTTGTCTAGAACACCACAGACTGAGCTCATATGTCCCTGCATGTCTCCCCAGTCTCACAGCAAACACAAATGTTGTCTCCTATCATTCATAGATGTGCAAATATGACCCACGTGGAAAGATTTGTAACAATCGATAAGGATACAGATTTGTGGCTTTTATTGGCCTTGCCCCACGTTTCCACTTAGGAGATTCTGATTTAAAGAAAGAGAGCAAGTTAGTGGTGCCAAACTGTCTGTTTGGAAATGACATTGGTTGGCTGACCCACCATCGCAGATGGTCATAGTGTGCAGATTTTGAGATTTCCCAGTGTCAGGCAATTATGGCGCTTGGTGGAACATTTGATGTGGTAATCTCTAAATAAAAAGCCAGACAACAGCACCACGCCTCGAGTCTCGTGAATTTATCCTTCTCAATAGGGATCTATGGCGTTTGTTTGTTTGAAATATTTCAAATTACACTCCACTTCTATTAATTAATATTGCATTTGCTTGCAGTTTCACAGCCAGGTTACAGTAAACAGACCCACTACAATGACCCCCCCCCCCCTGTGCATTTTATATTAACCCATTGTGTACGTCAATGAGATGTATTGACCAACTAACGTATTAACTCATTTACCCCATCTTCACCCCCTTCCCACTCCATCTTAAATGAGTGTGACCAAAGATCGACTACTAGTACAAATAATCAACATTCTATTTCGCAATTTCACACTTTATTGAAGGTGCTTTTACAAAGAAACGCTGATTGGCAGCTTTTTTTTTAGTATCATTTTTGGGACTCGTTTGTACAAAATTATTTACAATAGTCACTCTTATTTATGGCTCCATTCCCGTTCCGTTGTTATAATATAATTCTTGTTCAACAATAACAACGACGGCGCTCAATAAACCAAGTTAATTACAATAGCCAGCGAAAATTCTGGTCCTATGCAGCAAAACGTAAAAAAGTGTCTAGTATGCTTTTCATGCTTGCTTATTTAAAAATAATCCTATCTCTGTTAAAATACAATTAATATTCCGGTTTATCCCCAGGTTCGTATTTACAATAGACCACAAGAATATTGTTAGAAAGATGTTGTACAGTAACTAACACTTTTCACTCTAGGGTCCTCAGGAGTCCAGATTTTTGCTGTCATGGTCGACGAGTTTGGCTTTTGCTTCTTCGAATCAGTCCATGAAAGCGAGTGGCCAGTCAGTGGCGGGAGTCCGTACTCACTCTGTGTGCCTGTTGTGAATAGAAAAATAACAAATGAGCAAAGGTAGCACGTTTTCTTGATGAATAAACAAGACTAGTTGTACTTTATACAAAAAAGTTACAAGATTCACCATTAATGAGACTTAAAATAGAGGAAATTATCTTTTCATTCGTCCACGAAAAATGGAGTCCTCTGAATATTTAACACTGCCAAAATATGTAAAATTTCTCACCAAATCATAATTTTATCAACAGGAACAAAATAAGACTTGCATGTGGGAACTAAACAGATGGAGAAGAATATTTGACTTCTTTAATATGACAAATATATAATCTTACCGAATCCTCGGTGGCAAATCATAACTTTCCTCGGCTGGTCGGTACAAGAGGGCTGTAAGGCTTGATTATGGCTAATGTCTGAATGAATCATTTCCGTGAGAAATCCGATGTAGCCAATAGCCAGTCGAAGAGTGTCTACTTTTGATAGTCTTTTTTCATAAGGGAGGGTTGGTATGTGATGTCTGAGTCCTTCAAATGCTTCGTTTATACTTTGCATACGTTTTCGTTCTCTCATATTGGCTGCATGCCTCGCAGCTAGCTGTTGTGTCGCGGATTTCTTTCTTCTTTTTCGACGCAATGCGTTTTTGTTGTCTTCTCTATCAGTACAATACGAATATTGAGAAGAAATCGTACTGTCATCATCATCATGATCATCAAAGAGAGATCTTTTCAAGCTTTCCATGTCAACAATTAGTTTGAGATTTGCTTTGACGGAATCAGGTAAAGCCCACACACTAACTGGCACGCGTTTATTAAACTCCGCGTTTATAGCCACTTTGCCGGGCCTTTTCCGCCAATCAGATGGCGGAATTACAGAGCAATTATTTGACATGCGTCTTGTAGGCAACTTATTGTTCTCTGATATCCTACTGACTTTAGCGAAGTGACGATCGTAGTCTTAATAAAACTGTATCAAAACTAACAATGGAATATAAATAGTCAAACAGGCAGAACATTCATCCATAACGCTTCGAGAAAACTTGAATCTTAGATCAAAAGGTCACGCCTGAGATTACAACAATGTAAACTGCAAACTTCAAGATTTTCATATGACATCCGTCATCGACACACTGTCAGAAGAAGCAAACCCATTTTCAACTTCAAAATCAACTCCTGTCACGTATTAAGAAATAAATAGTTAACTGATCCATCGTTAAATGAACAGTAATTAGCAAATGTGGGTAAAGCTTTATTATGCAAAAATGGCTAAAGAACGAAACAATATTTTTTCGACACACTTGAACACAAATTCCTTGTACTTAAGATTCTGCAAAGTCTACATTGAATTCACGTTTTAGAAACAAAGAAACTAAAATAAACCCACGGCGGAGGCACAGAAAAAGCGAAATTAGCTCCAACAGCACAAGAAATCTGTTGATGCTAGCAGCACAGAAAATAACCGGGAGGGTTATCGAATTAAATACAAACGATATTATTCAAAGCTTGAAACACAAAGAATCGTTCCTAGACAGTTC
>JANVCK010199175.1:0-10604 GCA_026546655.1 Epizoanthus illoricatus
GACGCTCTAATCGCCTCCTCCGCACCTTCTGTTCTTGGATATCTGGAGTGTACCAACGATTTGCAGGACGTAAGGTTGTAACTTTATTTCTGACAGGGGCGTGGTCATCCAGAATGGATACTAGTGTAGTATTGTAACATTCAATCAAGTCATCGAGCACAGAGTCATCGTTATTTCGAGTTATGAATATCGGCACTGAAACGACTTAAGTCAATTCATTTAAGGTTCCTGTAAGTTATTTCTCTCTTCTCAAGAGGAGGCTTTGCTAGCATGACTTTGCAACGTACAGCATAATGATCAGACAAGATACGATCCAACACCGAGGTGTGACGTACGATGCGATCTTCAGATCTTGTGATGGCCAGATCAAGAGTATGATTCCCTTTATGTGTGGGTTGTTGAACGTGCTGAGTGTAGTCAAAGGTCTGAAGCAACTCCAAGAACTTGTTGGCGCAATCATTATTTTGATCGTCCACATGAAAATTGAAGTCACCAACAATCATGATCTGCCATTTGTCAGTAGCCATTTGTTCAAGAAAAGTTCAGAACTCTCTAAAAAACAGTTCAGAAGTGAAGCCATTCGTCCTAGATGGTGGTAGACGGTAAACAACGACAAGTCTTAGTGTCTCAGAGCTGGACTTGAGCACAGCGTCTATATGTTCAAATGACTTGAATCTCCCAGAAGAATTTATCTTTAAATTTAGGGACCTCTTGCACAGCAGCGTAACGCCCCTGCCCCTTGAAACATGGCACATGATATAGGTGTTTGGTGTAAGATCGTTTTCTGCAGCTGTCTGCTACACCAGGTGAAAGCCATGTTTCTGTGAATGCCATGACATCAATTTAATTCTCAACAACAAAATCATTCAAGATGGTAGTCTTGTTTTTAATAGATCTTGCATTCAGTAAACAGAATTCAATGGCTTTGCACGGCTTGAATTCTGGATCTAATGAAGCGCGCGGGATAGTAATAAGGTTCTGATTGTTCCTGACAGAGTGCTGTTTCACAGCTTGCTGGACACGATAACCAGTTGTAATTCTCACAGGCATTGGAAGAATGCTTCTACAATTGTAATGACCATAACCATCGTAATTAGTGGAAGATGAATTCGGTGAACCAGAGTTCGATTGCAGGTTCTCAGCAGCAGTTTCTCATTATTGTACATTTCCTTGCCAACCAGGGTTAGTTTCCACATCACCACTAAGCAGTAGAATTTGTTTAGTCGCGGTAGAATACGGGTAATCGGCAATTCGACTGTGCGAGTATTTTAGTGTTGCATTACACCTTTTCAAGGCCTGATGAGTTCGCATAATAGGACCGGCGTAATAGTTGATTATCCAACTGTTTCCATTCCAAGGCGACTTTGAAACGATCACATAAGATTGGAAAATGTCTCTTCAATCGAAAGCATTGCTCCTGTCTAGTCAAAGAGATACTCAAAAACGTGGTATCTGTAGTTACGAGTTGATCTGGCCACAACTCGGTGCTGGGGAAGTTGTCTATCTGCCCCAAACTCAACAGAAAGGCGGAGACCAGAAAAGCGTGATGGACCTCCGTGTACAAAACAGAGTTCAATAGGTGCCCCTCATTATACTCTTTGTTAGTGGAGTTCACATAAAGTTCTGCAATATCATTTCAAAACACCTGATAAAATCCAGCAGGGAACCCGTAACATCCTGGTGATTCTCCATTCTTTATTGTCCTTAACGCTTCTAAACAGTCACACTCTGTTATCATGCCTTTACAAGATTCCTTTTCTTGTTTATTTACTTGCATTAGATTATCTTCGCTTTTTTAAAAAGGTTTGCTAGTTTTTGAGAAGTTAGCTTTAATCATAAATAAATATATCAACATGTATATAGCATGCCCAGTTAAAAACTGATGACCTTGTGGCTCGTATTACAAGTTTGTATTAAAAAGCTGTCTAGGCTGTCTAGCTAATTACAATAAAATCTAAAGATTTAAATTTATACAGTGAGTTGAATATTAAAAGAATTACATATAACCAATTAAAAAGACCAAGTACGCCTAGAAATAACAAATTCTGGAGATTCTTGTTACTTAAGTTGGACTGGTCTAAACCTTAGAGAATTCCAGAGTTTGATGGCTGATACCACTATTTCCTCGATTTTTTTTAACACTTTCGGAAGATTTTCGAGTACTACTGAAGATTTCTGAAGGCTTCCGAAGAGTGTAGATGCCATCTTCAAGAACTATGCTTCCTGAAATTGCAAGCTTTTGCAAACTGTGACTAGATCTAGTCTAGAAAAATAAATGAAACCATGGTGCACTATTCAAGAAAAACCAACTGTATGTCGAAACCCATCCTGATACTGTAACTAATCCTTAACCCTGTGTTCTAGTTGGTTAGTAACTGTGGACTTGGCCGCTAATAGTATGTTGGGCATGTCGTGCTTTTATCTGCTAATTCTCTTAGAAAGGAGAACTTTGTGCTGTCTGGCAGATTGGTTCTGGCTCGACATTAGCTTGTAATTTCTTCCAGAACCAAAGCCAATCTCTGAATGTTTCATTAAATGGAGTTGTCATAAACTTGAGGAGTTTCGCTACAGCATATTTCTAAAGTTCATGCTTCTCCATCTCGGTCAAAATCCAGACTTTTTTGGTGATTATATCACTCTTCAGCATCACGTTTCTTCCATTCTTCTGCTTCTGCATCTCTTGCTCCAGTTGATGTACATAGTCGTGTACTACTTTTGCTTGCGCATCTGTTGGGGCTATGCGTTCTTCAAAGGGTGTTGCCCATTCTTGGACCTCTTTAGTAGCAGAACCTTCTCTAAATTTCTTTTGTTCTGTTGCTTCCTTTTGGTCATTCACAGCCTTTATCATCTTACGAACAGAGTCTTCATATCGCATATTGACCACTTCATCGTTTTTTCCTATGACGCCTTCTGTTTTTGCCAGTGTAAAGTAGAGGGCCTTCAGTTTGCCATCTTGCTGTTTTATACTTGCCTCCGTCAATCCTCAGGTGAAGTCGCTATCCTAAGCCTGGGATTTTTGGGTTCTTGCTCGGTTGAGTTTCTCTTCTCTTTCTACTAATTAGGTTCTGTTTATTTATGTCACTTCACTACAACAGAGTCAAAATTCAACTGCTTACACTCATATTTATCCTCAAAGGAGCCACCATAAACTTTGATGAAAACTCAATAGTGCTAGGGCTCTCAAAATAACATGCATTTGAAGCAAATATCTTTTTGAGTTGTACCCTTGGCTAATAATTGTCAACACTTCTGTTGAACACTGGGATGTCTTTCCGATTAAGGTAGTGAAATCCTGATGCCTGTCAATCAGAGAAAGGTCTTGAAACACAGTCTGCAACAGAGCTGCAAGTCTCATTTGAACTGCGAGAACTTTGTTTCTCACTAGTTGCCATCTCACAACTCTTTTCAGGTAATCTAGGTACATTTCACCAATCTCACAGTAAGACTGCAGGAATGTGAAAATTTTCCAGAAATAAGTATTGCCTGCAATTGGGTTTCGCTTAGCATTTGAATTCCAACTGTTCCATCTGGCATCTGTTGAAAAAGAACTGTCTGTCTTTGCTTGCTGTAATGTAGTACTTCTGTTGGCCCTGGCTCATAATCGACAACTGCTTTGATTTATTCAGTGACTCTTCAAGCATTCTTTTACATGCAGTCTGCTTCGCTTTGCTTAACTTGTTCAGCTGACAGCTTATCAATCTCATCAGTTGATAGACCATCAAAGGATTGATATTACTGTCACTTCAAGGCATGTCCATCAACCAGAACGTGTCCAATAGCAGCATTTGATCTTTCTGCTTCATTCTGTCCCAAGTCTCCAGGTGCACGATGGATTCGGTTTACACAATTGAAACAGCCACTTCTTCATCTCCAAACTGAACCTCAATATTGGGCACTCCAACTCCCGGCCTGGCATCTATTGTTTTAAGTAAGTCACAGTAAAGAGCTTGGAGTTTCAAGCTGTTAACCTTTTTCACGATGTTTAAACAATCCTTTGTAATATCTTCCAAGTTGCTCGATATTTCTTTCCTTATTAGCTTTTCCGTCTTCTGCCAGATGTCAAGAACATTATCTTATAGATCATACTAGTGTCCCTCTCATCATCTAGAACACTATCTTTGTCATCTCTCCATGATACCACTGCCTTATCGATTTCATTAACAAGCCAATTCTGTTTTTGTTTTTCATAAAGCCTGTGGTGGCACGGGGGTTGTGCAGTAGCATTTTTCATGTCTTGATTCATTGTCAGGTCAATAAAATAGAATAGCAAATCATGAAGAAGAACAGTAAATGTTCAAAGCTGATTGCTGTATTCACACTCTCCAGATTCTTGAAACAGTGCAGGATTCAGCTGCACAAAAATGATAACCCTCCCTCATTTTTGTTTTGTTGATTTGTTACAGCATTATCCCAACAAAGGACGTTAGTAGGGGGGATTCCGTAGGACATTGTAAAAGACTGAAAGTTGTTGTTACTACTATTGCCATTAAATGAAACTAGAGCAAGCTTGGAAATCAAGTCGAAGGTGTTGGATTACTTGGCACAGGAAACTTTTTGAGATTCCCATTCCTGGGAAAAAAACGTGAAATTGTGAGATTTCATTGGAATTTTCCCAGTTTAAGAAAATGGTACCACACCTATTACTGGGTCAAAAAAAATCCCCAATTATTCCCAACCAGAGGAATTTATTGTCCCAATATTTTCGCAGTTGTGGATTTAGTGTCCCAGTATGGGATTTTATTGTTCCAGTATTTTCCCAGTTATAGGATTTTATTGGCCCAGCATTTTCACACTGATGGGATTTTATTGTCCCAATATTTTCCCAGTTGTGGGATTTTACTGTCCCAGTATTTTCCCACTTGTGGGATTTTGTTGTCCCAGTATTTTCACAGTTATGGGATCTTGTTGTCCCAATATTTTCCCAGTTGTGGGATTTTATTGCCTCAGTATTTTCCCAGTTGTGGGATTTTGTTGTCCCAATATTTTCACAATGATGGGATTTTATTTTTTCCAGTATTTTCCCAGTATTTTATTGTCCCAGTATTTCCCCAATATATGGTGGACTGTTATTGTCCCAACATTTTCCAGTTTACTGGATTCTACTGTTCCAAGATATTCCCAGTTGTGGTATACACGTACATGTATATTAAAACCAATATTTTCCCATAAATTGTGGTACTTTTGTAATGGTTCTGCCAACTGCAAATTCTCCAAATGAATGTATTTGTGATATATAGTATGTTTCAATCCATGTGATCTATGTGCACTTGTCTTCATCTGCACCTAGCATGTCGGAGTTTTAACCCCCGATGATTTTGACAATAATGTAATAATATTTCTTTTATAAATGTACGTTCCTTCCCCATAATAATTATGATTTATGTGATTTGCAGTAATGTAATCAACAAAGTGTATGTTTGTAACTCCACTTTAATTGATGTGTAGACGTTCACAACAGTCATCAGCATTAAACACAAAACTCAATTTATAATGTAATTAAAGCATGCAAGAAGTTTAATAACAAATCTTTTGTTGATTCTGTCTATAACAAATTGAAGTACTAACCTAGGTTCAATAAAACAACAGTTTATTAATTAGTACATGACAAACATGAGTTTCGAGTCCACAGTTAAACAATTACTACATGAATGCTACAAATAATATCATGTATTACAGTTTGTAAGCTTAGATTTCAATTTCTTTTGAAACATTTAAATCGGCTCTCTTTAAATTGGTCATGTTATCTTTGTTCAGAATTGTGCAGTACTTCCCCTGCACCAATTTCTTTGCAAGCACAGAATATAACTAGCCTGGAGAAAGACCAGTCAAGTACTCCTGTTACACAGTAAACCTGTCACTCAGATCTATTTCATCTCGTCAGTAGCTTTCTAAATACAGCTTTAGTTATCACCTTGTTTGACTTCAAAGGCCATCCATCTTCATTAACCGGCAATTCCTGGTTTGAAGCAATATTTCTCCTGAAATGGAGTCTTCATCACTGAATTCATCAGTTGGGATAATATCATTACTCTCATGAGTAGATGTGGAGCTGGCACTGTCATCTAAACCACAGTTCAATGTTGGTGGAATATATTCCACATTTACCTAGAATTAAAGCAGTAAAATTTAGATTATTATCAGTGGTGAAGCCATTAACTATATTAAATATGGCATATTTTTAATTAACTGACTTGTTGCACACCCAATTGATGAACCACCACCATACAACAATAAAATGGAGTCAGTTGCTTATCTTTCAAAATGAAAACAAAATGGTTTTCAGAAGGTTTGTTAATATTTTTGTGAACATCAACATATCAGAACACTGAACAAAGTTTAAATCAGCCTCGCAACCAGAAATGTGACTGTGGTACAAAAGGTCAGAAATCCTCCAGGGAAATTCAATAATTAGCCCCAGGGGCCAATTCTGTCTGCATTGCCTTTGAACTTGTGACTCGCCACACATCAATTGGATTTTGTATGTGACCGACCAGCATTTCTGCATCATTTGTTTCGTTTCCCAGTCATCCTCCTTCCCACCCTGGGGGTCGTGGCTCTTCTTGCGGGTTGCCTGTACCTCTGCTGGATAAAGATGCCCAAATAAGAGCCAGCGTGTGTCGTCATTGTCTCTAAGAGGCCCTGTCCAGTGGGTAATTATATTATTTGGGGTGTTTTTCTTACACAATTATTTCATTGAAAACTTTTTGCGAGAATGCAGACAGGGGGCAAAAATGCATGGAAAAATGTTCAGTTGTTTTTTTCTCAGGGATATGTCAAAAGATTCAAAATTAACAAAAACAAATGAAATTTACTGTATTTTTCCAAAAATATTTTGTTTAAAATCCAAGGTATTTTAAGGAAAATAAGAATTACAAGACTGTCACAAGAAGTGATGCTAATACATTCCCCACCTTTTGTTGCTTGCCTGCAGGCAATAATTGCTCTTTGTCCTCAGTGCCCCACAACTATACAGAGAAAAAAGTGGTCTGAGTTTGATCCAGCATTCATAATATTTATATCAAATGTAGTTTATACAAAGGTGACTGCTTGAAGTTACACAGGCTAATCCAAGTACCGATCGACAATGGCCTTTTTGTACTCCAGTTTCTCAGGATGAATTGCCTCTATAGCTTGCTCAATAGAAATTACAAACGACAAAAATGGTCCAAAGTTTCAGCAGCATCCTATACATGGCAGTGGCCTACTCTGAAGGGAATTGTAAGCAGTGTAAAGACTGCCAGGGTGATGTGCAAGAAAGAAGCCTGTGAATTTTTGTTGATTGGTTCCAAGTCAGCTGTGATGGAACTAACCGATGCTAATCACTACAAAATTTCAGATGTTCTGTTAGTACCCCAGGATGAACTGTCAGCTATTTGTTATAAACAAAGCCAGAGGTATGGAGCTTTCAAACAGAGACATTGTGATTATCGTGATGGATGGCAACGAAACAGTAGTCCAGATTAGCCAGTTCTTTTCTATCAGGTGTGGCGACCAAGGCTGTAGAATAATTGGTGAAGGGGTTTACCAACCATTTCATTTAACTGACACAGGACAAGTTGTTACAAACTTTCATGGTGGTTTTCTAAAAGTTGAGCACTTGCAGGCTGTTCTTGAATCAGTGTTTTTTTTAGATTGAAAGTGTGAAGAGAAAAGTTATGCTGTATGACTGTGGAAACAATACAGCAACAGTTGTTGATTATCAGAGATAACTGAGGCATCTCCCATATTAACTTGTTGTTCCTGTGTACCTAGAAAAGGGTGATAGGTTATTAATTCAAGGTCAGAATGCTGGGGACACCTGGTATGGCCAAGTACTGTCTGTAGATTTGGTGCAAAAGGCAGTCGATGTGTACTTCTTTGTCGAAAAACCATAACATCCAGGTGTTTTTGTTACAGAGTCAGTTGGACGAGGAGCAAGAAACACCGTTTCATTGGATACTGTCATTGGATTGGCAAGTGGCAGGTGGATTAGTTCCAATCGCTGGTAGCAGCCTGTGTGACATCGCCCTTGTGCAAGCTACAGTTTTGCATTGATAGTACTTTCCTCTATCAAAATCATGTTCAAAGGACAGAAAGGTTTTACTTGTAGCTCATCTTCATTTTACATAGCTGTTGACAGCCAGAAACATTTAGTTGAGTGTGCAGAGCAGATAGAAACTGCTTCAGTTTGTACCTGTAGGTACAAGATTCCTTAAAATATCACAGCATCAAGGGATTGATTCTCAATTTTTTTAGTTATACACAGTTGTGTAGGCAACACTTTACCATCTTTCTTATGACTGGAGATTACCATACTTATTTAAATAAGCACCCTGGGACCTTGACAAAAAGGGGCAGAATTTAATTATAACAATTACATTTTCTTGAATAAATTTGAGATCAAAGCTCGCCCATAATACACATCTATGTTGCATTTAACATGCCAGTTTGTACTTTCGCCATCACTTTTTGGAATATAGGTTTCCCAACATAGCCAGAAGAGCTTAACTCTGTTGCTGGCTTTGTTGCATAAACTGCGTTGTTGTTTGATTGCGTCTGATGCAACATATCTTGTTACCGCTGCTAGAACCTTTGCGATCTTCTCCCTCTTTTCTCCTGCACCTTTTTCTCTGTCTTTCTTTTTTCCAGTTCCTTTTTGAACAGGAAATCTTTGTTTGATCTGTAGATATTGCCGCACTGCCTTGACATTCTCTGGTTTGGCCATGTTAATGACTGCTTTTGGTCTTTTCAGGGTCTGCACTTAGTCCTGTGTTTGTGACCAAATACGCCATGTAGGGCACTTCTGTGCACTAAACTTTCAGTTTCATATTAAGTTTGACTCCTTACTCTCGGCATTGCTGAAGTAGCTTTAGCTTCTCATTGTGATCTGATATTGCCGTGTCGATGGTGTCACCCACTCCATACACAATCATGTCATCGTGAACTGTAAGGAGAACATCCAGTCCATCTAGATTTCAGATGCAACATTAACTCCTAATGGCAGCCTCTTCCAGTGGTATCTTCCAAATGGAGTGTTAAACGTGGTTAAATTGCTAGACTCTTCGTCAAGAGCCACATGCAAATAACCATTTTGGTAAAGACTTGGCAAGGTGTAAAGATATCTTCAATTACTGGTAGAGAGTATCTCTCTCGCTGTAGTGATTTGTTGAGCTGTTTGAGGTCAAGGCAAATTCGCAGTTCTCCCAACTCTTTTGTTGCCACCACCAAGTTGTTCACTTATTCAGTTGGTTTATCAGCAGGTGCAAGCATATCAAGCCCTGTCAGTCTCTCATGCTCAGATTTTAATTTTAATTTTGGCTTGATGGTAAATACTACTCGCCTGGACGGGGACATTTCAGGAGTTACTGTTGGATCAACACTCAGGTGTTATGTGCCTTAAAGTGTCCCCAAATTCCCTTAAATATATCTTTGTGTTATTTTAATAGCTGCTCGGCGGTTTTCCATTTTGTGCCGTCAGGGCTTGAGCTCTTTGCACTTGAACCCTGCTCAAAGTTCTCTCTGTGATTTTGTATGAGTCCCATGTGTTGAATTGCCTTGGCACCTAACCGTGGTGTCAGGTTGCCTTTCTCAACTACAAATTCTACCGAGTATTTGTTGTTCCGCAGATTTCTAATCATGCGACAAGTTCCTTCTGGTTGCGCTTCAGTTTTGTTGTGCATATTTGGCTAGAAGGACGTTTACAGTGGCTGTGCAGTCTATGTGAAATCTGACGGTTTTTCCTTTTGTCAACAGGCATGCATAAATCTTGCTCTGTTGCTGCATTAATTGTTTTCTGCTTGAGTGTCACACTATCGATGAAATCTGAATTGCTTGACGGGTCTTTGTCTCTCACTTGTGCCTTTATTCCTTTGCCTTGTTTACATTGGTTAGCAAAGTGGTTTTTTCCACAGGCTTTGCAGATTTCTCCCCAGGCTAGACAGGAATCTCGGCCAGAGGGTTTCTTTCTATGCCACATCTTCATGTTGGATGCTCGCCATGTTTGAATTTCTGCTATTGTGCATTTCCTCTGCTTTGGCCCTTGTTGTTTTTTGTTTTTGCTCTTTCAGTTTTACCTTGTGTAAGTCTTCAGTGTGACCTTTGCAATCTTTACCCAAAGTTTTGAGTTATGAATTGCATGCTTTGTAGCTCCGGCGAATGACAATGCATTTCTGCAATCCAAACTTTTGTTATTGTAGTTGGCATTTGCACATGTTTGCATCTCTGATCTCAGTGCACTCATGTATCAGTGAGTCCTGGAAGCATGTACAAAAGTTGCATGCTTGTGCTAGTGTTCTCAGTTTAGCTTCTTATTTATCTATGCTTTCCACTTCTTTCTGTGCCCTACTGAAAATGTATCGTTCGTGTGCCTCGTTTGTTTCTCCAAGTGCATACTTGTCAAACTTCTTGATGATGGAATTCAACTTTCTTTGGTTTTCCGTGCCAAGGTGAAAACTGTATTAGATCTTGACAGTTTCTTGCCATATGCAGTACAGGAAGAAGGCTACTATGTACTGTTCCATCTGCTTGTCTAACTGTGCCACGATTGTGTACAGTACCGTGCAGAGGTAACATACCATGACCCTCGGGTCTCGGGCCGAGGGTCTCGGGTCCGCTTAGGGTCTCGG
>JANVCK010199286.1:0-10601 GCA_026546655.1 Epizoanthus illoricatus
GGAACTGCTGTCAGCCACCTCCTCTGGAGCTACATATAAGAAAAACAGTATTTTAAAACTTTTGTTCTTGAATGTTTTTGGAACTAAAAGCAAGATCTAGTAAATGCAATGCCTGTTTGCTGTATTTCCTATATTTAGCCCTCCCTCTAATAAGCCCCCTGTCTGAGGTGCCAAAAATTAAATAATCCCCCAGCCACTATTAAGCCCCCACCCCTAAGGGGGCATAACTGTTGTGTTTCTTTTACAACCATAAACTGTTTAGTTTTGCAAGATTATATATATTGGTCATTACATGTATTTGAAATTGCTCTTGGAAAGCAGCTGAAAGACATTATCAGCTGTCAAAATTATGAATAAAGATAATTATGATTTTCTAAATGAAAATTTAATAAGGCTCCAGCCTTTAATAAGCCCCCTTTCTAATGACCCCCCAGTCCAGAAACACTGAAAAAAGCACACAGGGGGCTAAATACATTATCATTTCTTTTTTTGTTAGAATTGGCCCTCTATAACCCCAAATAATGGGGTGACAGATACAGATCTATAGAGATATATACAGGTGCTCCCCTCAGGGCTTTTCAGCTACCTGTTTACTTGAAGGTTTCATTTATTAGGCCCCAAAGGGGAGTCAGCAAGAATATGGGGGAGGGGTTATGTAGTTTTGAAATGCTTAGTAGTGGGTTATTGAACTAAGTGATAAATGTTTAAAAGAAAATAGAGGAGGGTGTACAATTTTGTTCTGTTGAAAATTCATCTTGCAATTTTGCTAACCCCCCAAGACCTAATAGATAAGAGCCCTCTAAAAAGAGGTGGTCAAAATTTCAAAATTAGGGGTGGGGTGGGGTGGTACCATACTCTGACAGCTGTGTCTGGTGAAGAAAGTAGATCTCTAAGGAGTATGTGTTTCGATGTGCTCCCTAGAGGCTCATGAGCAGTGGATACTGATGAAAAGGTAGTTTTCTTGCAGAGTTGAGAGAATACTTTGCCAAATTAAGATGAAAAAAATTCTAGTTCAGTAGCAAAGGTCCTCTAAACAATAAATAAAACGTACCTCCAGTGTAAGTTGATTGTGTTTCAGTGCACTTTAACACATTGGTTTATCCTGACTTTTCCAGGTTGAAGATACGCAGAAGAAGAATGACTTACTTGAGTAAGTATTTTACCCATAGTTGAAAAATTGTTATTTACATGTATATAACATTTTTAAATTGTGTTTCATCAACAAACAATTAACTGATTATACATAGAGAAATAAATAGATAGACTTTTTGATTGTAGCAGAATGTACTAGACAGTCCAGTTCTCCACAGTGCAATTATATTCATGCCTATGGAGCCGTGCTACATGTTTTGGTATACAAGTAATTGTGTATGATTGTATTTTTCCCCTTTGTGTTGAAAACTTCTTTGTTCTCTGTTGTTGTACATGTACTTTGAAAGCTGCTCACTGTTTCAAACAGTTGCAATGGAAAAGATCTGTACTTTTAAACAATTTGAATTCGGTATTGGTACGATTCGTAGTATTGTGATTATGAGCAGTGTTCAAAAGAGTGTTACAGTGCAACAACACCAACTGAGGCCACTGACAAATTCTATCAAACTGTACAATTCAGAAGTTTTGGGTTTTACAAGAATTTACAAGTTTGTATTTTGAGTATAATAGTGACTGACTTGGGTTGGGTGAATAAAAACACTGACCCTTTCTTCAATCAAGTAAGTATCAAACATTACCATAAAGTGTTTCTTGCACATTAACAGAATAACTTTTCTTCATTCATCTTGTTTTTGCTGCTTTTTCTATTGGATCTCTTTTTCTTTTTTGCAAATTTGACATGTTTACATTGATAAAACTTTTTTCTTCTGAGCAGATTTTTAGTACTGTAGAACTTCTGGGTCAGTCTTTACCGATTTGAGTGAAGTTGATGAGAATTGTTTTTTGGATGAGGGGAGGGGGTAGTGCTTAGGTCAGATTCACTGATGTGATACTATTACTTGGCTTTGCCATGAACCCTGAGTGACCCCCCTGTCTGCATTACAGGAGGAAAAGGATCAAGCTTCAGCATCCCAACCAATTGGATCAGGGGATGGTGTTCAGTGACGAAGATGAAACAATCCAAGTTACTCCGCCAGACGTGAGTACTTACCTGTTTCACTTGTGATGTACCTAACCATCTTTGGTACCATAAAATTCTAAATATAACCCCTCCCCTGCTGAAAATAAGCCGACTGTGCTTACATGTATGCAAGGATTTATCTGTAACTACTAGTAAATCAAAGGGTTAGTTTTCAAAGCATTGACAACTTTTTTATATCGTTACTGTGATGGGGTTGCAAACATTTACAGACAGTGTGTTGTGTTGTTTCAATAAAGCTTGATTTAATTGGCATTTAACAAGGTAATTTTATAACACATGCTTATGTGTTTGCACATTTGCATTAAATAATTTCTGATGCAAAGTGGGTTCCCCTTATAAGCCCAACCAATTTTTGAAATGCAAAATTCCCTCCAATAATAAGCCTACTCTGAAAATAAGCCCCAAAAGTGCTTTGAAAGATATGAGCCCCAGAGCAGCCATTGCACAAGTCATTGCAATGTGAGAAAGAATATTCAGTAAGAAATGTTTGTTATTGACATTTTGGCACAGATCGACATTCCGTCAGAACCTGAGGAAGAAGAGGAAGATCCTGATGGGAGATTTGCTTTCAAGAGAAGGAGATTTGGGAAATATTATGCTGTGAGTTTCTGTTGTTTCTGTTATTTCGTAGTACTTTTATAATTAGTGACATACCTTATTATAGAAAATTAATATTCTACTAAGTTAGTGCTCCATTAAATTAATCCTAATGAAATTAATGCAAACGTATGAGCAAAATAGTTAAAATTTAAGTAAATTATCTCGAATCTGAAGGGAACATAATTTAACTTACATTTATTTTTATTTGAATAAAATTGAATTAATTTCATTAAACGTTTTAAAATTTCCTGAAGTAAAAAATTATTTCATTTTTTTACAAGAGTGGCACAGTTATAAATATGCAAAAATGGTAACAATAACAATGATAATAATAATAATAATAATAATAATAATGATAATAACAATAATAATAATTATAATAACAATCAGGGACATAGCCAAACTTCAGATTTAGAGGAGGCAAAACAAGTGCCAAAGGCATGGGCTCCTAGAGGGGTCTGGGGTATGCTCCCCCAGAAGATTTTGAAAATTGGGTTGTCAGAAATGGTACTTCCAACACAAATTTTAGGGGAGGCATTTGCCTCCTCTGCCTGAATGCTGGCTATGCCCCAGACAATGATAATTATAATAATCCCATTCCTTATTTTTATAATATTTTTGTTTGTGATAGCCTCGTTTTGATGTTCCGGTACCATTACCATATGTGGACCCGTTAGAAGGAGGTCTTGGGGACAAGCGGTTCAGGTTTTCTTGTACTTCGATATCGAAACCTCGGAAGTTAATTGGATTTGCTCGAAGGAGAATGGGCCGAGGAGGAAGGTAAGTTTGACAAGTGGTGGGTGTTTCTGAATCATATGATAATTTTAGATCAAAAAGCCTTGAATAGTACTTCTGGGCCCAGTTGTTCGAACATAGGTTAACTTTATCCCAGGGTTAGGCCAAATTTCAAACAGAAATTTCTTCATCTAGGAATACGTAATCCGGAGCTTATAAAGTAATGTTGACATAATTTAGAAACCCAGTTACATACTTCCAACATGACAGCCCAAATCAGTCTATAAGGAGGTAAACCAAACCGTGGGTTAAAATTTTAACCCTGAGTTAGGGTTAACCCGCTTTCGAACAACTGGGCCCTGAATAGTGAAAGGGTTTAGGTTAGGGTTTGGGGTGTGAACAGTAATAGTTTTTATCCTTCACATATTGACAGAAGTGAAAACCAGTATCATAATTCCTACTTTTTTGTCACACTTTTGCAGTAAAATGCTAAAAATCTCTTATGCTTTCCCTCTCCTTCTGGTTAGTTTGTTAAATGAAATATGTTGTGAAGTTTAATGTGTTCCTGACTGTGGTATCAACTGCAAGGCTAACCAGTTCTCTACTCGTATACTGCAGGATATTTATGGATCGTGCCCACACTAAATATAGCGATAACCTGGATGATTTGGATTCGTTATTGAACTCTTCAAGTTCTTCGTTCTTACCCAATGGGTTCTTCCCATTTGATCATGTCACTGGATGGAGAAGACCTTCATTGTAAGTAATATTTTAGTTTTACACATCTCTGCCATTGAAAATGTAGGGAAAATGCCCCATGTTTGTTTCAGAGTTTGAGAGAATTTACCCTAACTCCTGGGAAACTCCTGACAAATCAATAAACCCAGATGGCATAACAGCCTTTCTTTTCTTCTTTCAAAGAGAAACTCGCTAGGAAATTATTTTTCCTATACTTGTTTTCAGTTCAGTCCACTCTCCTTCGGCATGGTAATAGAATGAATGAGCTGCAAAGCGCAAGCCATGTTTCAGAATTCTCTGCCATGTTTGGGGGACTGGGGTGAAGAACACGTGCAATCGATGTGTTTTGTACCGCGTGAGGGCACCATGTAGCTAAAGTTGTTTTTATGTCTGGGATAAACAACTTCAAAATACTCCTGGAAACTCCTGGAAAATGGCTAGAACAACTCCTGGAAACTCCTGGAATTTTGAAACTTGGAAAATACATGTATATGGACCCTTCTGTTTAATAATTAGCACTTGTGTTGTGAAGATATTTTTGAAGCCGACTTTCTTTGTATAATACGGGGTTACCACTGGTCAGGGAAGAATCTTTTCTCAAGTTCAAAAAAGTCATTGAATTTTGATTTTGGCCAAGGAGAATGGACATTTTGATTAGAATGCATAAAGTTTCAGTTGTGACACCCTTGATATAACAGTGTTCATGCTCCAACATCCCCTCTATATGTTATCCAGCACATGTATTCTCATGTATCTTTGTAGCAGCTCATTTTAAAACCTACTGACAACCCTATGAAACACTGTGGTGTTAAAAATAAAATATTGCTTATGGGAGAGTATTAAAACGTTGGATTGGGTAGCTATTTGGGTGAATACAGGGGTGCCATTTACGATTTACCAGTATATCAGTTGGTCAGGGAATTGAATCGGGGAATACTCTGGGAATTTTGAAGTCTGACCTCAATGGCAAACATACGGTATAACAGACTGCAAGCTGCCCCCCTTTCCAGCCAAGTAGTACAATGACGTTTTGGTCTCCTCCAGCTGCCCATAATGTAATACTCTTACGCGACAAATGCGGCAGTTATTTTACTTTTATGTACATGTATGGATTTTGTGTTCGTGACCCATATTTAGTTTAGATCGGCGTTCCTTTTTAAGCTTTATCTTAAAAGTTGTTCATGAATTGCTTGCTTTAACCGATTTCTTAAATAATTTCACCTTGCAGAGAGCATTTCAGACCCAAATCTCCACCACCTAGAAGTTCAACATCGATTCAGTCACCTTCACAGCACTCGCCAGAGCAATCACAATCGACCGAGCAGGACTCGAGCATGCCAGCTTTGCCTGCTGGAGAACCAAGACCCCGGACATACCGGAGCTTCTCAACTCAACCTAGATCGAAATTTTCTCTCAATGGAATTGTTGGCTCAAATTTCACGCATAGTAACCCACACAGGGGCGACAATAGCAGAAATCCTTCAAATTTTATTACAAATGGACCTAATTCCAGCCAAAGCGGGACACCGTTAATTGGCTCCACAAACGTTACACCAGGGAAGAATGCCTACTCCACAGCGCCAATGAAAGCTGTGTATGCATTGAACTTTCCTCTTAATTCAAGCACGTCCAGCCAACTGCTGTCAAATAGCTTAGTGCGTGGCAATGCGCCCTTCTCACCCACTTCTGTACAACCACCGCCGTCCACTGTCACAGAACTTAAGTCCAGAAACACCAACAACCTTGTTTTAAATATTAGGTGAGTTCTGATTTTCTGTTGGCCTTTGCTGGGCTCTGTTTACTCTCGCTGTTTTTGGAAAAGGTGACTTTTTAATATATTTTGGGGGTGAGGGTGGTAGGGGAGAGGTCGATCGAGCGAGGCGGAAGTAAGGAAAGGGGCATGAATTTGGGGTAGGAAGGATGAGAGATGGGGGAATGGGAAAGGGAGAATAAAATTCAAAGGAAGGGGAAGAGGGAGATTAGGATTGGGGAGGGTAAGGGGAGGAAATAGGAAAGACAAAGTACCCACGAAATAAATTAGGGCCATAGACATAAAATAATCTTGTAGATCTTCTTCGAGAAAAAAAAGAAGGGGGGGGGTACGAGATCAAGGCCCCCCCACTCCTTTCTCTTCGTTTCTTCTGAATAACGAAACAAAATAGATCAAGAACAAGTACCAAAGGACCTTGGGATCATTTTTGTTGTTTTTCTTATCATGGCATTTCCCCGTATTTTATGTGGGTCCACTGGTACCAGCAAATAGGTGGAAGTAAGGCATTTCATGTTTTGCATTGCAGTGAACCAGACAGCCGCAGTAGACCGGATGTAACACTCGTCAAACATAATAGTATCGACGTGGCAGTTGCAAGTAGCGCGTCACATAACGCCACGTAGCCTTCTGTGTAATATTTCTTCGTACACCAATCAGGTAATTACCTGTAAATGCTTCCCATCCATTCGTCAGCGGCTATGCCAAAGGGTATGGACAGGGTTAGAATACCAGAAGGCCATCCTGTGGAATAACGTCTGCCGTTCGCCATCTTGTATACGTTCCCGTGTCATATTAATTCCACGTCGCGATAAGAGACATGTCGAGAGGACACTGATGTTGAGTTATGGGGGAGGTATG
This sequence comes from Epizoanthus illoricatus, assembly GCA_026546655.1. Lineage (NCBI taxonomy): Eukaryota > Metazoa > Cnidaria > Anthozoa > Zoantharia > Epizoanthidae > Epizoanthus > Epizoanthus illoricatus. Next base: position 6,837 of record JANVCK010199286.1, read on the forward strand.
TAACATGGCAAATATGGACCGGAGGCACTGGGACAGTAAAAACGGTTCAACTGTGATGAAGGGTGAAAGTTTCAACGTCGATATTTAGGAACTTTGTTTTGCTTGCTTTGTATGTATTTGGGTAGCTAATTTGTAGGTTTGCGTGCATTCCTTGCAAGCTTATTCCATATACACGCATCATTCCGACCACCACTGATTGGCGACTTTCAGAGAACATTCAGGAGCACATTGTACGTAGAGTTTTCTGCATCAATATCTATTTATTTATCAGTGTTTCTGACTTCTTGCAAAGGGAGGAAAGCAGAACAGCTGACTGAAGCATTTCGGCAATGTAGGTAGTATCAACATTCGCAAGAATTCAGAAAGCAACTGCAACGCCATAGTCAAACTTTGTTAATCTTATTCCATTTGTTGCTATCGTGCATGTAGCAGCAAAATATGTCATATTATTGTTTCGGGTATACCCATTCAGCAGTTTCTCAAACAGCCTCCAATCGAATTGTACCCTCCTGGATTCGTTATAATTTATTTGATATGGATTGAAGGGTAACATTCGATAGATTGCTTAAACAACTTCCAACCGTTTGTTTTGAGAAACAGCAGAGAAACCACGTTTAGAGAGATGTCGCATGCTGTTGTTACATTAATTGACTCCATTAATTCTCTGTTCTGAACATGTGCGAGACAACTAACAGCTTTCTTTTATCTTGTGAAACTGGGGTTATATCATTCGTGGCATTAAAAGTAACAAGGTTGTGCCTTGGACGTTGAAGTGAAATGCGAAATTACACAAGCACGCACAGAAATTGAAAGCAGTGGTACAACATTAATTCTTTAGTCACAGACACATTCCAACTGGGCGCAGTATTCAACCTTAGTCTAGTGACCCAGATCTGTAGAAAAATGTAAAAAGAAAGACTTCCTTCAGTTCCTCCCAACAAGGGAAATAAGCCTTCTTAAGGTATTCCCTTTGATTTAAACAGACTTTCACACACGAATGCAAGAAACGAAAGCATTGCTTGCGCTTGTGCCATCGCCCTTCACTCGAGAAAATCCATGACACAAACACAAGACATGCAAAAGAAAATGGGAAATTTCCTTTTGTGCTTCCACCCCACGCGTCACACTAGATTTGTCTCGTGTTGTGGTCGTGCTTGAGATTGCGTAGCTAGTATGAACCAGGCTTAAGCCGACTCTAACAATAGCACAACTTAAAACAATTTAGACTTACCCCAATACAGACGAAATAAATATTGCCCCATATTCGTTTTGATCAACTTTCCCTTATCACTGGTCGTACTGAAAATGTTTAAATCTGTATTGTTTCCAAACCATTCGAAGCATTCAACAGACGGGTCGAGCATTGCATATGCAATAGCCATTTCCGAGATACGCTCCAGTTCCCAAGAACAATAACGCCAAACCGAGGCCAGGTGCAGCAAATGTATGAAAACTTGGCACTTTCTCGGAAATAGGCTATTGGTGTACATCGTAATCGTTTGATACTCGTAGACGAACCAAAACAGTAATGCAGTTTTCATAATTTCCGTTTTTTATGTCGTGTGTATTGTCAAAATGTTTCAGAATGCCCTTGTCACTTTGTTTATAAGTTTTATTACGCACGATTAATTTTCACTTTATATCCAGGTGTTGGCGTTTAGAAACGAGCACAGAAAGTAGAGGGAAAACATGCGAACTATAGTACTAGTAGTGACAATTGTTGATATAATAAGCGAGAAAACAAATGCTTGAAATTCGTTTCAGGTTTGACTGGATGAGTTCAGTACTTGTATTCTGTCGACCGCAGATATCCATTATTTATTGCAGTTGACAATATCAGGGAGGTTATGTAGTATTTTAGAAGCTGCAGCAATTTGGTTGAATATGAATAGCGGCCAGTGTTTCAGATACTTTAAAAAAGCCCGCATTCACTCGATGTACTTGTTAGAAATACGACGGTTGTCTTGGACACGTATCGGTTGGTGTTCCCAGGGGTTTTAGTCTGTGTCTTGGGGGGGGGAGGGGTGAACTAAGGGGTATTCGCTGTAGAAAATGCACACAAGCACCCTTTAAACGGCCGACAAATGTTGTAGTACCAGTTACGTTTCATACTTTTTATTTCAATATGCAAGAACTGCCTCTGAAACATTGGCCAACTGTTCAGCGAACTCCTGAAAGGCGAATAGATAAGCGTTGTTTGACATAGTCCTGTCATATTCGCCTTTTGTTCACTAATGTGTGGTGGGACAATTCACTACCATTTTTAATTCCGATCCACTAGATGATGAAATATATTTTATAAAGGAACAAATATGAACAATAATCAAGAATATTTGTACCGCTGGGTTTTCATACTGCTGCAAACATTTGTTGTAAAATAAACCATGACTTGCTACGAGGAAATTTCCGTCTCCTTACTGTCCTATATGTAACACCTTTAAAGGTTAGGGGTGAGGGTTTAGGGATTGAAATCAATTAGTATATACCAAACAAGCGGATAGTGCTTCACGCGCGCTCGGATTGGTTACTCAACCTGCGAATATCCAGTGCATCCATGCATGGAACAAGACAAAATGGCGTCCCGTTTCACGGTCGTATCGCAAACTGATTTTCTTGCTATTAATTGGAAATAAAATTTTGATGTCAGTGGCTATTCACTGGTTTGGTATACAGCTGATTTTAAAATGGTTGTCACGTGCATTGTGCATTCATGCGTACCCAGGTCGAGAGACATTGTGGTTGTTCGTATTCAGTATTCGTATTCACTTCAGGAAAAATTTAACATCTCAAACTGTCACTGTACGGAGCAGCCATGATTATTTGTCGGGCCAAAATTAATAGGAACATGGACCACAATTTCGTGCACAATTAGTGCCAATGTCAATGATCGCCATCAATGTGATAATCTTTAACCGTTTTACGCGATTCAAAACGCAAGCTAAGATTATGCCATTCATATGTTGAGGTGTGCAGAAAAACACTGAAGACACAATCTCGTTCCCAGATCCCCCATTCTCTCTGGCCTGCGGAGTTGAACGAAGGGCTCTGGGAGAAGCTACATGCCAGCCCACCAACGCCTTAGTGCACACGCGCTGGCGTGCAGATTCTCCAGAGCCCTTCGTTCTACTCCGCAGGCAAAATAAGTAGCCATAGTCATCTTGAGATAACCAGGGGAGGTCCATCGGGCGAGTAAAATGGCGACGAGGGGCTCTCCTCTTCCCGGGTACTACTGTGTACGACATGAACTGATAGCCTGGAAATAAGTTATCAAATAGAAAGTTCTCAGGGCTGAAAACTCGGGTCGACTTATACGGAGAAATACGGTCATTTATAACTTTCCAACAGGGAGAGTACTTCCTTTATTTTGGCTTGGAAAGAGACTTAGGCCAACCGCATACAAACAATCTGCGACCAAAGGCCGGATCAAACGAGCATGATAGTTGAGAGTTCAAACTCTCGCTCTCGTTTGATCACCAACTCTCATGTACTCTCGTGCGCCCTCGTCAAAGTTTGAACATGTTCAAATTTTGATGAAAGTCGATGAAAGTTGTTGTTGATCTGTTTTGCGAATCTTGTCAACTCCCATGGACTCTCATCGTTTGACCGAGCGGATGACAGATGACCAAACTCTAACTTGACTCTCATACAACTCTCATTCTCGTTTAAGGGACCTGCGACGTCAAGAAAACGGCTGTTGCTAAGGAAATTATAACAATGAAGAAAGATTCCCAGCGACCAACTGTCACCACGAGGAGAATGAACGTG
>JANVCK010199397.1:0-10601 GCA_026546655.1 Epizoanthus illoricatus
GCCACCTCAATAAAGATCATTATTACTATTATTATTATTATTATTATTATTATTACAGATACATCGTATGCCTTGAAATGTTTACAACAAAATTGTTGGGAAATCCTGTGTGCTACCATATTTGGTCGTCAAAAGTCGAACTTGTTGCCAAGTGCAGCCATACATAAATAATATGCAAATTGAGGAACACTTAACTTACTGACGCCTTGCGCATTTCTCCAACGGAAGATATGCCTGCACAGCGGACTCCAATATCTTGAAATTTCTGCAATAACACTGATGGGAAAGTCCTGCATTTTTGCATACCAGTTCGTTAAAAGCCAGGGTTGTGACAAAATGCAGTCATGCGTAAATTTAATGCCCCCTCGTATTTCTCTAATTGAAGCTATGCTGATACAGAGGACTTGTATATCTTCAAATACCTGCAGTGAAATTGTTGGAAACATTCTTTTTCACGTTTGCATACCAGGTCGTTAAATGTCGGGGTTGTGACAAAATGCAGCCATGAATAAATATTTTAAGAAAATTGAGCAGTCGAGGGACACGTAACTCACAAAAGCCCCTCGTATTTCGCCAATTGCATGTTGCTATGCTGATACAGAGGACTTGTATACCTTCAAATATCTGCAGTGGAATTGTTGGGAAAGTTCTGCATGTTTGCATAACAGGTCGTCAAATGTCGGGGGCGTGACAAAATGTAGCCATACATAAATAATTTAGGAAAATTGAGCAGTTGAGGGTCACATAACTCACAAAAGCCACTCACATTTTTCCAATGGAAGCTATGCTGATACAGAGAACGTGTATACCTTCACATATCTGCAGTAAAATTGTTAGGAAAATCCTACATGTTTGCGCACCAGGTCGTCAAATGTCGGGGTTGTGAGAAAATGCAGCAAAAAGCAATAATAATTTAGGCAAATTGAGCATTGAAAGTTAAAACTTACTGAAGCTTTTCACATTTCTCCAACGGAAGATATGTTGGCACAGAGGACTCCAAAATACAGCCACGCATACGTTTTTATGCAAATTGAGCATTTTAAGTATACTTAACTCACTAATGTCACTAGTATTTATATAATTGATGCTGTGGTGATACAGCATCAATTGTGCTATGAAATTATTGGGAAAGTCCTGCACGTTTTCAAACGGGGTCGTCAAAAATCTGAGTTGCGATAAAACGCGGTTACGCTTAAACATTTGTAGGCAAAAAAACTCACTAAATTCTGCCATATTTCTCTAGTTGAAGCTATTCTAACGTAAATTACTCTGATACCTTGAAATAAATGCTATACAATTGTTGGAAAAACACTACATATTTGCAAACCAAGTCCTCAAAAGTCGGGGTTGCGACTAAATGCAGCCATGCATAAATTAATAGTTTAGGCAAATTGAGCATTTGAGGGACACTTTAAATTGTTATGCAAGTATGCAGAATATTTCCAGCAGTTTTATCGCATAAATGTCACGGTATAAGAGTCCTCTACGTCAGCATTACTTCAATTACAGAAACACAAGAGGTTTTAGTGAGTTAAGTATCCTTCGAATGCTTAATTGGCATAAATTTATGCATGTAATTCCTTTTGTCACAACCCCGACTTTTGACGACCCGCTATGTAAACATGCGGGATTTTCCCAACAATTTCACTGACGATATTTGAAGGTATATGAGTCCTCTGTATTAGCATAGCTTCAAATGGAGAAATACGAGAGCCTTTGTGAGTTACGTTCCCTCAACTGCTCAATTTTCTCAAAAGTAAAATATTTATGTCTGGCTGCATTTAGTCACAACCCCGACATTTGACGACCTGGTATGCAAACGTGCAGAATTTTCCCAACAATTTCACTGCAGATATTTGCAAACATTTCAAAGCATGCGATGTTTCTGTATCAGAATAATTTCAGTTTCATAAATACCAGAAGATTATATATATCTCAATTCGTGCGTCGTTAATGCATGGCTGCACTTTCTTAAAACTCCAAGTTTTGACGACCTGGTATGCAAACACGCAGGATATTAATTCCCAACGTTTTTGTTTCAGATATTCAAAGGCACATGACTCCTCTATGCGAGAACAGCTCCTATTAGAGAAATGCGAGATGCCGCCGTGAGATAAATAGCCCTTATTTTGGACTAAAATGGCACTTTTGAAATTTATGCAAACTGCCGTTTGTTTCAAGCCTGTAAAAAATCCCACGGCAACGATTTTGAATTCTAATTGCTGAAACGTTGTTACTGATGGCACTATTAATTGTTGCAAGAGTTTGGATCTGATTGAAAACGCTTTGTATCATATGACTTTTGTATATAGCTTTAAAGTTGGACAAAATCTATCTTATAAACGAAAGAGTGTTTGATCGAAAGAATGGGCCAATGTGAGTTTGGTACCATGTTGTGCTTCCATGCAAAGTTTTGGGGAAAATTGGTGAGATGGCCTGTGCTGCCATCTGCATGGTGCTCTCGCGAATCGACTTATATTAAAAGCTTATATTAAAAGACCTGAATATGAAATAAATGATACGAGAAGTAATAACGAAACTGGTTGAGGGGATTATGGATATTTCCTAAGGGCAGGGGAATCAACTGTTATGTGAGGTTCCTAAAGGGGAGGAAAGGCATCCCTAGAATTGCAACTCTTACCTCAGATAACATTTGATTCCCCTGCTAGTACGCAGCAAGGTCTTTCGGAGCTAATATTACCACATCCCCCTTAGAGCGAACAATGCTATGCGTGGAAATGATGGAGGACGTTTCACCAGGGAAGTGTTAGTGTCATGCATTGTATGATATCTCAGCACCACATTTTGATTTCCAATAGCCCGTATTGGCAGGAATGGCTGTTGAAAGATGGCCATCTGGGTAAGAGGGTGGATCAGAGGGGAGGGGGTGCATACTTTGTTAGTTTAAGTTTGCCAAATGTCCCAAATATGTTTATCACTGGCATCCAGTACCTCCGCAGATGAGGTGAGGACGGTCAGATGGCATTGGACATGGTGGCGAGAGGTATGTAAATGAGCCCAGCATAGTGATTGGGAGAGTAGAAAATGTTGGTACAAGTGTGCAAGTGGCAAGATGAGTGGCACATTTGGTTGTGTTAATTTAAAGACCTGAATGTCAAGTAAGTGATATGAGAAAGAATAACGAAATGGGTCTAGAGGGATTAGGGACGTTTTCCTAGGGGCAGAGGAATAAAATGTTTCTGAGGTTTCAGTTGAAAACTAAGGGTGGGAAGCAAATGTTATAACTAATAGCTTACAAGAAATAATTTTATTAACTTTTATATCTGTTAATATTTAGTCCCGATTTAATCAACAATCGTTTCGAGAACAAGCTTCTAAAACAAATAATCAAACCAGACATCGATGCAGAATAATTACAAACGCACCTCCTGTGGACTACTGACGACTGATGCAGCACCGTCTGTTGATAACCTTCCAACAGACTCCATAAAACCTGCTTCTTCGTGATTCAGTACGAATAGGTAATCACACACTGACACACAATTTCTGTATTGTGATTGGCTGACAGGTTGGAAGGAAAATATTTTTGACAGCATAATAAAATGCAAGATTTTCGAAGTTTTACTAAATTTTTCTAATATTTCCCAGATTTTCGAAGATTCCAGAAAACGTCCGAAGATTTTCCGAAGATTTCCGAAGATTTTTCGAAGACTTCCGAAGATTCCCGAACCCTTGTGAAAATGTTCGAAAAATTTTTGAACGTTTTCTGAACTCATCCAAAGATTTACGGAACATTTCCGAAGAATTCATTAATAATTCTGAACATTTTCCAAAGATTTCCGAACATCTTTCTAAAATTTCCGAACACTTTCGGTATTTTTCGAGCATATTCGAAAATATTTCGGAAAATCTTCTGAACGATTACAAAAAAATTTTCCGAACACTTACCGACCAATTCCACTGCATCTATGTTCCCATAGCAACCTCCATGATTTGTTTGATGATTTTATTATTATTATTTGTTTGAGTGTGGTATCTCACGGATACTAAATCACGCATGTATGCGTGAATCATGTAAGTCACACCAAAGTGTGGTTGGGTATTTTCAGATTTTGAATGACAGAAACGTAACTCAACTCAAATGGTAACTCGGTGATAGCTGATCAACTAGAACGGCAATATGGATGAGAATGGTACAAAACGTAAGAACACTGAACCTCTACCTGTTCTTACAAAAATAGAAGCATTTATTTGGAAAATCAGCGCTACGTGCGTGGATAATAATTCTAAGATTTCAAGGACCAAGTGAATGCAATTAAACCCTATTCTCTTGTGTTTTAGCGAACGCAATTAAACCGGATCCTTAGTGTTCGACCCTTCAGTTTAGAAAATCTATTTTATGCGAAGGAAGAATTGTTCTAAGATTTCAAGGGCGTGCAAAAGCAATTAAACTTGATCTTGAGCATCTTGAGTTCACCACTACAGGTCAAGGACACCACTGTATGGGTGCATTGAAGCAGTCTCGTAAGCTAATTTATCTCTCCAAAACGCCGCTACGCTTGACTATTTTAATTTCGTGTTGTAGAAAACAAATTTACTATAGCTTTCGTGGTATATACTCTTATAAACCACCTTTTCGTCATCTCATGGTCAAAATTTGTTGTCGGGATTCCCTTGGCTGGCGCTTCGTAAATCGATTACATTTTGATCAATTGATGGCAAAAGTTAGGATATGGTCGATAACTGAAGAGTATATACAAGTTACAACGGAAACCTACTGTAAATTTGTTAAGTGATCGCAACACCGGCCGCCTAGCTTGCTAGGTAAAGTGCAGTTTTTGCATGAGCGCCAGTTTATAAACACACTGAAAGTTAATTGTTTGCTTTTGTATATAAACTTCTTAGATGCCTATGATGGTTATCAGTACACTACAGTACAACAGTACACACGTTCTTATATTAAAATTGCTTCCCGGAGACCAAATGTGTACAGTGCAAGTCATACTCAAGAAAATGTATTTATGGAACTGCGTCCAGGTTACTATTATTAGCAGTTACAGCCTACTAAATATGTTAGCGAATACTTAAAAAAGTATTTAAGGTGCCAAACTTGATCGAGAAACCCACGAAGCACACGATACGAAATCGAGACAACTTGTTCAATTAAATTCCTCACCATCCCTCCCTACTGGTGTCAAATTCCCCCCATCGGGACAACTATACGAACATCAAATTCCCAACTGCCGGGCATGGCAATGAGTCAAATGACCGGGGTATGCCCGGGAGGGGGATGTTGAAGCTTCGATTTGATCGGTACATTATCCCTAACTAGTAACCATGCATGGTAACACTCGTTTCTTAACCTAAAACTCTAAAAGGGAATTGAATATATCCCATTTATTCAAGCAATGGTAATAAATTTTGCTCAATCAACATATGGTTATTGCTTATATAAATGCATATTAGAACAAATGTTTACTATGTCTCGTTCAGAATCTGCATGACAGCAAACAGAGCATGCTTCACGATGTTTCCAAATATGCATAAAACTACACTTTTTCATGGACTTTTTTCTAAAAAGTCCGGGAAGACACATATACAATACTATTTGTCAGCAACTGACCTTAGATAAAAGTATAATTTAGAGTAAAGTTAAAATGAAAACTTTTGAAGGTTCACTGTTTGGACTTCATGTATTTTCCAATTCATGAGTTATCCAGCTATTTCCAAAGCCCTATTTACACTACACTGGATTTTTGGTACGGGTCTGATAAAAGTAGCATCGATACCCCGTGCTCGGACTACATATTTAGGTGGTCCGAGTACGGATAAACTTGGTACTGGTAGCAAAAATCCAGTGTAATGTAAATAGAGGTCAAGTATCACATTCTTCCTCCCCTTTCAGTCACATTAAAGTCAATTTCCCTGGAGAAATACACCAACCTGTGTTTCCAATTATTGCCAGGAGTTTCCAATCATTCGTTCCCAGTTTATTGGAGCTTCGATCATACATTTATTACTGTTTATCAATTATGATTAATATTTACTGGCACAGCCACGCAAGGTCACGAATTCCCGACACATCCGTACCACGCATTTGTTCACTGTTAAACTGGTCTTGCAAAGCAAGATATCCATGCTGAATTCAATAGGCTTGTTAGATTCATTCTGGATTTGGTGTATAGTTTACAGCCACCTCGTACAATAGTTCACGGATTGAGAGCGCTGTGAATCCTCTAACTCTGCAGACCCCTGCACCGTCTGGATTTGAATTGAGGGGGTCATCAGACGATCGAATCTCGTTGCAAAATGTCCACTAATTTCTGTGATTCTGGAAGTTCTCTCTTTCCCGACTGATACAAAGCTACAGATTTCTGTTTAACTCCTTGTACAAATTATGAGGCGTAGAATATTCTCTCAACTGCCAGGGCGCCCTGCAACCCTGTATACCGACTCGGCTCCAGATCAAACCAAGTTATGAACAGAGGAGTGACTCTATATGGTTTTTTGCACTTCATTTTGCTCAAAATGCTTTGTTCTTAAAAATGATTCCACTCATTTGTTAATACATCATCATTAATTTATTGTAGTAGAAATGTGCTTGGAACTTTATCTGTGGGATGAGCGCCAATTTTCTGAGCAGTGTTTTTCTCTTGTTTGCTCACACCATGGACGAGTGATCATTTCTAACAGAACCCTACTAAAAACAACTAACATATACCCATTCTTTTGCCATGGTAAACAACAAAAACTACAATAAAACTTAGTGGATATTTGGTCATTAATAGGTGTAACATATCTTAAAATAACCAAAGCTTGGGTGTACTCTGGCTTTAAGCCCAGAGTAATGAAACTTGGCACAATTGTTAACTGTCATATAAGATCTACTAAAATTTAGTATTAGGTTCCACTAATTGGTTATAACGTCGTAATGACGTCATCATATGTGGATTATTGAAGTTGTGGTTTACAGGGTACGAGAGAAAAGACAGATTTCGTAATATTGAGGTAGTTATGACATCATAATCAAGGACCGGCTGATAATTTGATGTAGAAAAGATTAAAGTAACTTTAACCCTATCCGAGCCGGGGGGCGAATCAGCCCCCCACTTGTTTTTTGGAGGTTTCTCCTCAGTGGATAAAGATAAAAATACCAAATTGGTGACTTTTAGTCAAATGTTATAGCGAACATTTTGGTATGCAAATAAATGTCACAGCTATCAAACTATTGCCATGGCAACTGCAAGTTGAAACATCACTTTTTACATTTTCGTTTAAAGTCGTTTAATTGAAAATTAGGAGTTAAAAGCGCTATAATACTTGTTTTAATGATCATACGATCGTGACAAACAGTTATTTTCCCAAAAACTTCATAATTTACTGGTTTTTGTTCAATAGTGCTGACAGCAAGGCATTATGGGAGTTTTTAGGTAGTTTAGAAATTGTGTTAATGGCGTTTCATTTTCCGATATTTTAGTATTTTGTGCATGTAGTTTTGTCTAGAACAATCAGTTGAACATGTTTGCAAAGTTTTGTGGTCATATCATACCATGGTAACGGTTTTCTTCAAAGTAGCTATCATTTTGTAGTAAAACACATTAGACGAGATTTTATGGCACAAACGGGTACCGGATGGTTGAATGGTACTTGTGCTTTGCCGTTTCCAAAAAATAAAGCAAAAATTGGCACTGTAATGGCTTTTATCTACTTCTGGGTAATGTCTAAGTGGTGGCCTCTATGAAGTGACGTCAGAATTGTCAGAGAGGTCGATTTTTATCTTTCTTTGGCTGATATTTGTTACAAAAGGTGTGTATTTGGCAAAAAAACACAATTCATATACATTAAAGCGAGAAATAACTTGACTAATAAAACCAATGACGTCATAATAACGTCATAATGGCGCCAGGACCACCAATATAATTTAATATATATTTTTTTCATTTTCATTGGGTGAAAGGGACTTCTGTTAACCTACAGGTGTTATTACCCTTGCACCCGCCACTTATGTTGTTTGTTTTTCTGTCGTTTGAATTTTGTATTGATTTGTGTAACGCGTAATTCGTACTGGCGAAATAAATTTTAACCTTTTCTTAAATATTTTTTAATTTGTTTCTCAATTTAATAAAAAAAATATTGAATCATAAAATAGGAAGAAAACAAACCTAAAATTTACATTCAATGACGTCATCAAGTTTCATTAAGATTGGATCAATATTAAAAGAATTACGGTGGGTGGAGACGAACTGGTGGGTGAGCGGCCATATTGACAGCAACAAATAATACCCGGCCTGGATAGGGTTAAAAGCAGCACCAGTAGCTAATCTTTTAGCCTAGTGATGACTGTGTAACATTTTGCTGTTTTGCGATCAACTTCTCATTTCCCATTACATAAATATTAAGTATGGTTATCCTTCATTCTTTTATGACATCATATATTATTTATTTTTGAAGCTCTTGAATGCCCTAAAATGTTGCAAAACAAATCCTAAGCTTTGTAAACAAGCATATAAAATATCGTGAGGAATAAGTGAAAAAACCATTCGAGAAACATAAGAACAAATGGTGGCCGACCGTAGATGATATCTGCCTACAATGAGGATGTTTTGTCCAAATTATCTTTCTCCTCGTTCGTTTTGAAAATGAAACTAGAATAAGTTTCTAATGTACTATACTGTCCGGAGTCAGTTTCATGAACTGCCAATATTGATATCATTTTGTGCCCAACAACCAACACGACAACCATAATTGGAGGAAACCCTGCCAAGTTTTTTTTAATGCTTCTTCAGTTGTAAAACACATACATTCATTAAGTTAAATCTACCTCTCTTACTCTCAAACTTTCTTCGTTATAAACTGATACATTTTATAAATTTATCGAGGGTTCGACATGAGGAATTTGGATTTATCTTGACAAGAGGTTTGGGGGTTACAAAAGCGATGCAAACGGAATAAAGGTTATAACAATATATAGGGATTAGAAATAGCGGCCAAAGGAAGTGGTCAAAACTTTGGATCACAGCAAGGATACGATATTTACTGGTTTAGATGGCGGGTTGTGTGGATTACAGTCTACCCTCGTAAATTCTGGACTTGAGATGTTAGGGACCACCGTTCATTATTTATCATGCAGGGGGTGGCAGGAGGAGCAGTTGGGGGAGGGGGCTTTGAAAATGTTTTCGGTATTTGAGGGGGGAGCTCAGTGGGGTTGCGGGGTTGGAGGATGAGCCCATAAGCAGGGATAGCGGGATTTAAGAAAACATAATAAACATAAGTAGGATGTTGGCTGTACATAGCATCGTCACGTGACCCATGGTTGAACATGGCGCCGTTAAGAATGGGTTATGTGTCAACAAAATGATTTCAAGATTGGATGGCTTTATATATAATGACCATATAAAATATTTGTAGAGCTGGCTTGCAACTAGAGAGAATCGAAATACAAAAAATAAAATCTATTCGTGCTGTGCAGGACTGTACAACGGCGAATAGAATAAAATCCATTTGCAAAATCGAAGCACTGCCACGGCCAATTCTGGCCGTACTTGTGAAGGAATATTCGTTGAAAACGGATTTTAATTAATACTGACTTGACTGAATACAAATTCCCGGCTCCTGTGGTATCGGTAGTCTGGTGAAATAAAAGCAAACTGGAGGACGGCGTAAACCTCCACATACAGCTTATCTCGATGTATATAGAATGCCGGGCTCCTAGTCCACGACTTTATGAAACTCCTGACACGGTCGGCTCCTCTTCGATAGTTTCACTTTCTTTGCTAACGCATTGACTGGAACCATTTCAGCCAAACAAGGACAGAGAAGTTTTGAAAATCTAACTATATTATATACTACTCCTTCCTTTGAACATCTCTCATGTTTAACTTGCTTTTCACTGAGCCGTAACTCAAAATATGTTCAACCAAGATTCTAAAAGCCAATCAGAACTCAGTATTTCTATAACGGGAAAGTGTTATGGTACAGTCAAGATAGCGGGATTTTGGTACTCTTATTGCATGTGACCATCAAGGTCTCTTACATGAAACTACGTACACTCCCATAAACGGTAGCCAGTAGGCTTCAGGAGGCAGTCTAGTTAGATGGTCGTGCATGATAATGCGAAGTGAATTGTATTTCTTGAGGAGGATTTATTTTTAAAAACACAACAAACAGTATGGATTCAGAACCCTTTGGCCTATTGCACATTTCCCAGACATTAGAGAAACCTGTGCCCATCTATTTGAGTTTAGCTCTGAAAATTAACATCTACTTTATTTATTCTCCTCTCCCTTTTCCTTCCAATATTATTGCACAAATTTCAAACAGCTTTTAATAGATTTTTCAGTCATGCAAATACAACTCAAAGGAGCGAAACTCTAATTGTAACGTTCTATAATTTGAGAAAAGTTGTCACAATCCTTCAAGAACCCTTCACAACTGGGTTTTTACCAGATTACCCCCTTAAGTTAACAAATCTAATTTATTAAAGCGTGACTACATAGCACACGTTCACTCTCATTGTTGCTTTTGCAACCTCTATAATTAGTTAACAGCAGAAATCAACGTTTGGCCGTCTTCGGTGTGAACTCCTTTACTGTGGCACTTCCGGTTTCCTCTTAAACTGGAAACGAAATAATAAACTTCTA
>JANVCK010199508.1:0-10601 GCA_026546655.1 Epizoanthus illoricatus
GTTGGTCGCTGGGAATCTTTCTTCATTGTTATAATTCCCTTAGCAACAACCGATTTCTTGACGTCGCAGGTCCCTTATAAGGTAGTTATTGTAAATGATATTTCGGAATTGTCGAGTGACTTCGGACAACTCCCTGTCATGCGTTGACCTAGTGGCTACCAGGCCCATCACCAGAGACAACACCAAGAGTTTTTGATGAGTTTGTATTGCTGTAAGAACAACTTTATAAGAACAATGAGGCTCAAATTGTCCAAAATTTAAGAACAATTTAAGAAAATGCTTTGGCTGAGATTTAGAAACATAAAATTGATCTGTATGTTTGCAAATGAAATACTGAAATTCACGATTAAAGACGCAATAAAACACAATCGTTTTCCCTCGAAACTAGACTCTATCGAGTAAAATAAATGCTAATTACGTATGTGTGCTGTAAACATAACTAGTATTTCGGTTTACGATGTATATGATAGGTTTTGGATCTTTTGAAGTTTATTTCGTTGTTTTATTGTTCTTAATAACAAGAACAACTTAAGAACAATTTAGGCTGAAGTTGCCTCAAAAATTAAGAACAATGAGGCTCGGTTAAATCATCTGGGGCCAGTTGCATGAAAGCTGGGCGTCGGGCGTTAGTCTAACGTCAGACGTTAAACATTCGGATATCCTATAAAGCAACGTCAGACATTAGGCTAGCGCACGACGGCCAGCCTTTATGCAACTGGACCCTGGTTCTTACAAAAAAAAGCGTGTAGTGACTTGCGAGGCCCGTACAGATGAATTTTAGGGGAAAACGTCAGCTCTCGCAAATGTGTTTTCCAGCTATTTGCGCAGGCTTCTTGGTGTTAGATAGACAGAGAGACAGACAGACTGACAGATGGATGGATGGGTAGGTAGACGAATAAGGTAGTCCCTTCATTCAGTTAAAAAACTAAACTGTTTTCAATGAGAGCCCTATATACTAACAAATTTAGATGGGTAATATATATACAATTGTAAAAAATTTGATCTAAGAATATGTTTGGGTGTTAGCTGATGCATACGTTTTGTAGTAAAATAGATTACTACACCCCTCACTCAAACACGAACTAATCAGACTCCTCGATGAGTGTAAACTATGAAAAATGTTTATTGATTAACCAGTAACTAGACACCTTTTATGAAGATGTGAATTAAGATACTGAATTAATTACATTTTTATATATCTAATTAAGCCTTATTGCAGACTATGGATTCTTGTCCAGCTTTTAAACTCTCTTTCACTTTTTCGATTCTCAAAATAGTGAGAGTTACCAATGGCATAAACCAAAAAATATAAAAATATAGACTGAAAAACAACCTCTTTCTAGTGCCGAAGCATCTTTTAAACAACTAACTTTTCCGAAACACGATCCAAAACAATGCATCACAACGAAAACCTGCCCTATTTCTCTGTTTGATGTTACATCACAGGTTGTAAATGGTCAAATCAAAAATTATCTTGATGGTAAAACTTTAAATTAATCCTTCGTCGACTCTATTCGATCTTGTTGACCACAAGAGAAACGAAGTGTATCATAAAATTATGTTACAGTTTTGCAGAATTCTAAAATAGGGTTTATTTACATTGTACTTTCCCCTATTACATATCGCACAATGCAGTAGTAACACTGACATAGTCTGAAATTGTATAAAAGTAAGCTTTCTCTTCCTCAAAGGCAGAAAATTGTATATCTCTTTCAAGGGAATGCAAACTGTAAACAAACTGTGAGATACTAGTAAAATTAAAGAAAACATAAATTCCTTTGTAACAAAAAGTAAAACAAAGGTGAATTGCAGCTGCATAGTAAAACGAAATAACAAAACATACCAAAAACTACGAACCAGTTCCACGACACTTCTGCACTAACAAAGGGATTATTTTTGGAGTCTAAAATATCTGAAAATAACTACACTCTCTTCTGATTCATCTTACACACAGTGAATGCTGTAGATTATTTAGTTACCATGACAACACTGCAAAATGCACATGTCATCTTTAACATGGTGCTTCATTTAAATTTGGTCAGAAATTGCTTTTCAAAAACGGAAACAAAAATCTCTGAATATGATGTGAATATAATGTAACACAGATTACCAATTTAACCCTCTACCCCTAGAGATTATCAACATCTATCTTCTCCTTACAGCATCAATACAGGCTAAGTTCCTCAAAAGCCAATTAGCACTACTCTGGGATTAAAATTTTAACCCACAATTGGATTGTGTTTCCTCAAGACTAAGGGCACTTTCCATTTGTCAGGTCTGGCCAGTTAGTTCAATGTCTTATGTTTCTATAAAAGCTTCTTCATCAGAACAAACGAACTGCACAGTATTTCTACTCCAATAACAGAACCAGTCTGGCCTAAACCAGTTCCAAAAGTTACCCCATTCGATTTGCTTGGGCCGGTCAGACCAGCCAAATCTGACAAATGGAAAGTGCCCCAAGTTCCACAGATCAGTGTTTGAACAACATTTCTTAAAACACTAACTAATAAATCAGAAGTTCAGAAATCTAATCTAAAATTAGGCCTATTATTATTAAATCCTCAGTTAGTGTTTTAACAATTAAAATTGGCTTTTGTGGAACCAGGACCTGGTAGCTTGGTAATGTGAATATAGGAACTGTATTTTCTTAGATACATTAAATCTTCCCAAACTGTTTTATATAACATGTATGCCCATTCAAGATATTCTGACATTGATTGATGAATACTGATGGATAGACTGTTCACAGGATGATTTTTCTTGACAGTGCCCTGTTACATTAAGCTCTACTACTTCAAAGCCCTGCCGCAATAAACTGAGACCTGACACCAAATTCTAAGGCTATGGAAAATTTTCAGCTCTTCCATTTAAGAAAAACCCCTCAAGTATCATACCACACACTTCTACTCTTCAAGTTTTGTAAAATGAATGGTCATGTTATAGGTTTTTGTTAACTGGTTCTAAAGATAGGAGATTTCTAGTTCTAAAAAAAGTGCCTCAAGCATATCAAGGGTTGAAATGTCTAATGATTTTGCCATCTCAGTAATTTTAAAAGATAAAGTTTCCAAAATTTCAGTGTTTGAATACTATTAGAATCCACGCTTCATTGTGCAATTAAATTAGACAATATGTGATGAGCAAGCACAAGTCTGATCATTTAGCTAGGGCCTAAAAGTCATGGCAGATGCTAACAAATACCAGACAATCTACTATTATCTACTATCTACTGATGGAGCAAATAACCAAAGAGCAGATATTTTAATATAATTACTTTAAAGTAGGTCTCTACTTTAAAATAATGGTCCTAGATGTAGATTCTCAAAATTTGACTTTTCTCTAGACTCTAGTTTCATCAGTACTAACAATGTGAGGATGTGCTGACTTTTAACTATTAATCACAGGACCACAAGGCAAATGAGGTACATGTAGTTCCCTCAGTTAAAATTTCTCAATCTGTTTTGATTAATCTAGCAAGCAAAAAACAAGACAATAGGCTCAATTTTCAAACTTTTCTGGCATGCATGCCCCTAGTCCCTACTAATTCGTACCTTCAGCTTCTGTGCTACATGTAGTTGATTTTGCCTTGGACGAATTCTTGGTCTAGCTACAACCATGTAACTGTCCATATTAGTCCACAAAACAAAATGAAAGAACATACACTAGAACCAAAAATTGTTTAAACTTATCTGCCTTTGTTTTTCAATAACAATTTTACTTGTTCTAAAAGCAAAAGTAATGTCTGTGACAAGGCAAACAGGTAACTATTCCTGTCAAATAACTAGAAATCAGAGTAGGGTACACACTGACTTCAAAATTCTAAACTAACTTTGAATTTTC
Organism: Epizoanthus illoricatus; assembly: GCA_026546655.1. Classification (NCBI taxonomy): domain Eukaryota; kingdom Metazoa; phylum Cnidaria; class Anthozoa; order Zoantharia; family Epizoanthidae; genus Epizoanthus; species Epizoanthus illoricatus. The sequence goes on from JANVCK010199508.1 coordinate 3,838, forward strand.
AAGCAAGAAAATATTTTGCAAACATCAAAAATTGCAATTTCATTGTCAGTGACATTTTTATGCTATTTTTATTATTCTTTTAGGTTCTACTTGTAACTTGAATTACAAATTCTTTATCAATTGTAAATATTTACAGTATTCCAAAGACCATCAACTATGGCACAACAAACAGTTACTATAACAATTAATAAAACAAAGGTTAAATATATACAGGAATACCTATTGTATGTACAAAATAGCTATCTATAATAAATTGAGAAAAGCTTCAAATCACTGTCAACAAAACATATTTACGTATGTAAATCTAATAGCAATGAAAGCATTTCATTGACTTCTGGAATCCTGCCTGCAGCCAGGATCTGTGAGCTCACCAAAACCATACTCTTGTGGTAAATGAAATACGTGCCACTGAAGCTTTTCTGCCTCATGAAGGGTAGTTCTTTTTAATGCCAACATCTAATTTCTCCTTCAATATGAGTATAAGCAGGTAAATTTGGAGAAAACAGAAGAAGTGTTCAACTCGGCTTCATGATTTACCAAACTCTCTGAAGGGTCATCATAAATGGAATGTGAGGTGGCCAGTAACCAGAATTCATATAATTATGATGTTTGTGACAAAATATTCATAAAGCTATTTTAATGGTACAAAGGTACAGTGGAATATATTAGCTTGTTTTTCTTACTTTAGATCTTTAAAAATTCAAAACTAGCAATATATCCGCTAAGTAGGTACTGTTTTGGTGTCAGGTGATTGAGAGTTTAATATGTCACTTCTGCTTAAGTAAGTAAATAGTAACAGTACTGTAACAGGGGGGAGGGCAAGTTCTGCTATTAAGGTCTCAATTCTAGTCTAACGCTTTACCAAAATTTGCCTGATTTGGGTTCTTGTGACACTTCTGTTTTCTGCATTGTCTGACTCCTGACTGATAGTTAATTATTTTGGAATTTGCAATGATTTTGGACCAATAACATGTTACTATTAATTTTCTTATTTTTTAAACTGCTAGACAAAGTACCTACAGGACATTACCGTAATTCTTATAACAGGCCTAAGTCTACAGTACTTGTTACAGGTCTGTATTGACCAACGTATGCTGGCTACCTCAACCTGTGCATGTTTACGACAGCTCAGTGATGAAGTCCAGTTCTCCATGGCTTTGATGGCACTTTCCTCACAACAGATTCAGCTTACTGTGGCCAAATCAATTCTTGAATCCAATATCTGTTACTTGTTCTCATATTTGTGCTTGCCAAACTGTCACACATACATGTATTTGCATGACCACTTTCGCACAAAAATAACTCTTCACTGAATTCCAGTTGTAGTTGCACACAGGATTCTCCATACATTAGCACTGATCAAGGTTCTTCATCATTGCTTCCTACACTTTCTAAAATTGACAAATTGTCTCTTTCTCCCACATGTACTTGATGGTCCCCACTCTCTTGACTCAGTGATCTTCCATCTACATTCTCCATACCCATAACCTCGGCAATGGATGATGCTGTGGCAATGCTGTCTGTTGCATTGATGTTGAAATTGTCAAAACTGCTTGCAATACTGACAGTACAACTGCGGGGAGCAGGGATCAAGGAGGCGTGGCTATCACCATCTCCACTGCCGCGCACTGCACCAATTGTGCTACCATCTAGGCTAGAGCAGTCTTGACTCATGCTAACACTGGGCTGCTTCCCACTCTCGCTGTCTGTATGGACAGTAGAATTATCTTAAGTCAGTCACTTTAGAACTCCATCAATTAAAGGGGCAGTTTCATGGCAGAAATGTGACAGCCTTGTGCACAACTGCCAGAGTGTGAAGAGAGGAGGTTAGGTCAAGGCTGTGCAATACAAATTGCTGACTTTTGAAAATAATCTGTTATTATATGAAGTTTTATCTAAAGAACATTAAAATGAAACAATTGTTTTACCAGGTAAACAGAAAACACTTGACCTAAGCCAGTGTGTCAACATTCAGTGCATCTTTAGCCTAATCATTTGTTGTATGGACTAAATAAATGTGAAACTTGATTCAGAACACATTACTGTGCTCTGCTTCAATTGCCTCAACATGCCATACCAAACACTAACAGACACTTATAAATCTACCCTATTCCTTCCCCAAAGAATACCAAGGTGTTAAATAGGCATTGTGAATAGTAAGTGCAGGAACAAATAGTTCTGCCAATAAGAGTTCAAACTAACCTGCACCCCTGTTGTTGACAGAGGCTACAACAGTAACAACGCCCGAGGCTGCGCCCTTGTCTGATGTCCTCATGCTGCTTCGACTGCTTGACCTGGAGGTTCCAAACACTGCTGCAGCAGCTGCTCCTGCCAAACCATTGATATCACCATCCTCATCAAATTCTAAATTAACTCCTCGTCCATTTCTGGTTGTTGTAACTGTTGCACATCCACCACTGCGACATAAAGAGATTGGTACAACCCCATAGATGTAGCCCAGTGCAATAGGAACTCCAACACCGACTGTCAGTGCAGCAAGGATTGGTGACACCAAGATTGACAGTGTGACTCCACCAGTGATGGCAAGATTGCGCTTGCGTGTTGAGTGATACGGCTTTTCATATTTGTCATGAATCTATTACAAAATTGTAATGCATAATTACTAGATATTTACTGGTAAGGCCTGTTTGCCCACATTGTTCTTTCAAACTTGGAATAATTATGTGATGCAATCACTTACTGTAAATACCTCTGTGTAGGCCACTCATATATAGGCCACACCCTAAACTGTTGACTACATTTTAAGCAGAAAATTCCCTATAAGCTACAAATATCTGAACATGCGAACAAGCTGCACCCCAACTTTATATCTAACTTTCTTCCAAAAACATGTGGCCTATCAGTGAGTATTTATGATAACTGCATGATAAATCAACATAGGAAAATATGTATAGCTTCAAATAACTTTCAACATTTCTTTTTATCTCACTGCATGTACTGAATCTGACTGCTGTGACCTATTTTCTTTTCTCAACTTCTCAAGCAAAGGGAGATCAGTCTGCTTACCGTGCGTCCGACATACACTGGTATACCAATCACCATAGCCGGCAGCACCACTCCTGCGGCCAGAGCAATACCCAGGGGTGCACCAATAAGGGTGCCCATCTGCCATAATATCTTTTTCTTTCTGCTCCAGGGTTTCTTGCCCCAAAACGTACACCCTGATGGACTGCAAATTAATAGCAATGCAACAACTATGAAATTATGTCTGGATGCCAAATATTACACTACTGATGTGCTACTATTACCAGTGCTAAAGATTTCTGATATTTTTTTGGAAAATTTTGCAACATTTAATTTTATTAGAAGAAATTAATGGGGCCCAGACAAAACTTGAAGATATGTTGGATAATCTTCACCTTTGACCAAGACACCTCTAACATATGTAGCCAAAGGTTCTGATGTCTCATTAAATCGTATCTGCACCCCACTCCTTTGTTAATTAATCAGAAAAGTGTCATAAAGCATCCAAAATGTGTCAAAAAGTCAACATGGCCCTTAGTAAGTAATACTGGTGTACATATTTACAAAAGACTGCATTCATACATACTAAAAAACCTTTGACCATGGTTAACATACATTTACCAAAGTTTCAGGAATTTGCCTTATAGCTATTTCTTTAATCTTGTACAATTTGCAACCCTTCTAGCAGTCTTGAAGTGTCACACTATCCCAACTTAATAATTCACCAAGAAATTGAACCATCGCGACAACAAGAACACTATTCACTTTGTTGATCTCAAATATTTTCTATTACCTTAGTTTCTTGGTTAGTGAAGGCTCCATTGGTTCAAAATTGAAGTATACCTGGGACTAAAAACTGTTTGTGTGATAATCTTTAAGATAAGTACTTGCATTTTATTAATTCTAGTCAGATCTAAATAATTCAGAATTCTGAATATTCACCTATTTTTTTCCTATTCCAAGAAGACATTTGACATTCATTAAAATAGTTTATTCTCCTGTAATGATTCTTGTGAGGCAGATGAAAGATTTTACTCACATACTACACACTTATCGTGCCATAATGTCACTCAGATGTAGAAATTGTTCATCAGAACTATAAGCATTTCCCCTGCCATTGTGCCCCAATCACACTCAAGAAGCCATTTTGATGTTATCATGCCCTATTGTACCTGATGCCAATTCAAATTTAATTGTGCATGATGTCATGAAAGCTTCATTGCCATTCCACAACAACATCTCTATGCCAAAAAGTCTCTGTCATTACTAAAATTAGTCACGGTCTGCATTTGGCCTGTTTTTAATACTGATCAAGAATTTCAGTGTCAAGGCATGTTAATTGTAATTGGCAAGTCTTGTTGAGCAAATATACAGATGAAATATGATTCATGAATGTCAAAGTTGAACTTGAAGCTAAAATATAATCTTGGTGGCACATTCAAGGTAAAAAGAACTGATAACTTTTCTTCACATGGTACAGTTAAATTTTAAACTTCTGATCATTTATTTTACTCAATGTAACACCCCAAAATCGAACACATTTGGTCTGTATCAAGCCCTGTCAACTGTGTAAAATATTTTCACCAACAAGCCAATGAGACAAACATTCCAGATTGGTAACACTTCATCTTCAGAAACAACATTTTCTTTTTGAGTGGAAAATACTGACAGCTCACACCATATAATGTTGTTTAGTACTTTTCAACGATTTTGTTGTGGCTTAGTAATTGTAATAAATAAGGTTGGTTGAGCAAATATGCAGATGACACACAAATGTCAAAGTTGAACTTGAAGCTAAAATACAATCTCAGCAGCACAAAATTAAGGCTGTTGAAAAACAATTGAGGAGTACACAGATCGCAAGTGAACAATTCAGATATAATTTTTATGGTGAAGAAAGAACTAACACAATTTGTGTGTACATACACTGCAGACCTACAATTAAAAACTACTGTGTACATTACTATACTGTGTTCAAAGCAAACAAGGTCCTAAAAATAACAAAAAACAGGACTTTTTGTAAAAGCTTTTGTAGTTCACAAAAATTACATATAACTCATTATAATTGTACATAAAAGTCCAGCTTGCAATTCACATAACAATTTTGTAACACATTAAATTATTCTTGTAAACTGTTTCAAGTAATAAGTTTGTCTGTACACAATCCTTGGCAGTATTTCACTCATTATCAGTAATATCTAGTTAGGCTTTAGTCATAATAACAGCTGTCGTAGCAAGTAATACCTGTAAGCTTTCCTTCTCAACTTTCAGGTACATGAAATCTTTTAACATTCAAGTAATTACATGGTTTGTCATGCTATTGTAGAATAAATGGGTACTAGGATATTTTTCAAAGTGCTTTGCTTGTACAATTAGTTGCTAGTTTTTAGGAAATAAACAAGATATAACGCACACTCTGATTGGCTAAAATTCCATGTTCTCTCACAGGAGAGAAACAATGCTTGATGTCATGCTAGTGTGTACATGCAGCAGATGCTTCGTAAGTGCAAAGTAAAATGTTTCTGTTCTGAATTGTTTTCTTTTTCAAACAAATGTTAAATCTAAAAGCAATAATAAATGATGTAGGTTCTTCTACATGTACCTGTATGTTATTTGTGTCTATAGACATTACATTACCCGGACACATGCGCAACACTGTTGCTTTATAAAAAATTCACGTCGACTCATTTTCTGCATGCTTGATTATTTCAACAATTATGTTAAGGTATTTCATTACTAGCAGTTTCCAACTGCATAAAAATACAATAAACTATTTTTCATTATGAAAATAGATCAATGGTTCAAACCTCCAGTTGTGGCTCTTCACCAACAACAGATTTGGAGTCATAGTAAGTTCCCAAATTTTCTTACAACAAGCTGACATTTTATGGTTCTATTACAACTTTTCTCCTACCAGTGGTTCTTCTAACCAATTTTAGTACTGTTGCATTGTCTAAATGTTCTTATTTCATTTCCATATATTTTCGACAGTAACTTCCAGTAACAGTAACACTCCCAGTATTATGTTCAGTAACACAGTAACTTCCCAAATTTTCTTACAACAAGTTAACATTTTATGCTTCTATTACAACTTTTCTCCTACTGGTAGTTCCTCTGGCCAACTGTAGTACTGTAAGTTGCATATGTACATGTTCTTGTTTCATTTCCATATTTCAATTAGGTATACTATTTCAGAGTTCTCCACAGGGGAAAAATACCAGAACGGCAGAAATTTATGTAACAATAACTCACATTTGCATAACAATAGTAATAATATCCATAACAATGGTAATAATATCCATAACAATAAAAATTGTTCAGAATAGCAGGGTGCTACGTCACTGTGCGATGCTTTGGGGAGAACCCTGTACTTGGTTGGCATATTTTCCCACATTTTATTTAGCAAGATTTTGAGACTACAAATTTAATTTACAAGGAAAAGTTTCAGCCAAACCACACCAATTAGCTCAAATTGTATAAGAATTTCTGTTTACTATTGAACAAATGGCTCAGATTATAGCAGAATAACTACAGTATGTCCCACTACTGGTGTTTTAATAGTAGGTGACAAATGTAGCAGTTTTTCACATTTTAAGGCAGAATATGGAATATAAATAAAAACATTGTTTTTCTTTGTTTTAAATACACCAGATTAAAAAAATAATTTGACTCAATTTGTACATCTGCAATGGAGTTATTATCATTTAAAGGAACCCAAGATAAAAGTCACAATTTTCATTATCCTCCAATCAGATTGCACGCATTTGATTAGTGGTTTA
>JANVCK010199619.1:0-10597 GCA_026546655.1 Epizoanthus illoricatus
CAAGTTCCTGTCAACAACCACATGAACCTGATGTCATTCTGGAATTTCGTTTTGGAACCAAAACGAGATCTTGGGACACGATTAGGCATTTGTTCACGCGAACTGCGCACGCCCAGTTGGTGCGTGGGCCTGATTCATGGCCCACGTGCAATCGAATTTTGCCACATCTCGTTTCCTCCTCCCCCACATTTTTTCTCGAAAATTCACGTCCAAAACGAGATCTGGGAACGAGATCAGGATATTTGCAATTGGTTTGGGAGCGTTCATTAGTTATCGTGCAGGGGGACAGGAGGAGAAATAAAGTATTTGGGGGGGGGCTTAATATTTTTTTGGGGTGAGTGAGAGGGGCTTTGAAATTTAGAGGAGGAGCTCCAAAATTTTTTTGGTCTTGGCTGCCTTGAGTAGAGGGGGCCTTGAAAACATTTGATTTACCTCAAGGGGACTTCTGAAAAATGTAAACCTGATTCAATTTCTCCTCCTATCCGCCCTGTTTGATAAATAATGAACGGTCTCTCAGCTGGTTTCGTTTAATGATTAACCATTTCACCGCCAATGTCGGTTACGGTCGATATTTGGGGATGTACACATGCAATTAGCTGTGACGTCATCGGTTTTTAGGTCACTAAATTACTTTGATCAGCATATAACGTGCTATGGATAGACCTTTGATATGAAGGCCTTAATCAAGTCGATCATACAAGGAAAAACTATCAAATTTCCGTTGCAAATTCGGTGACAAATTTTGCTGATACAGCGACTTTCCCCTCTGGCTCAATTATCAGATTCTTTAAAGAGCTAGCTGCAAACGTGTTATACTGGAAACAAGAAGAAAGGGAGGCAAAGTACAAGGGCAAAAAATTGGGAGAGAAGGAAAGGAAGAACGATTTCTTGACTGCGCATGCCCCAAAATCATTATGTTGCCTGTTACTCTCAAAGTAGCCCATGGAAAATGTAAATAAGAATTGCACTTTTAACACGTTCAGTTGAAATAGGACAACTTGAAGGCCCAAATATGGATTTGACCCTCGAAAATCTTGGTTTTCGGTAAAAACGTGGCGGTGAAATAAAAACGTGGCGGTGAAAAAGTTAAAGCCGAAAAGAAAAACCACGACAGATTTTTTAAATTTATATTGTCACTAAAGGAGTGTAAACTTCATTATTTGTATATAAAACAAATTCTCATTTCGTGCTTCTCTATACTTTTATGGACACTTGACAACAAAAACACTAACCAACAAGGAAAAACAACGCGTCTCCGCACACTTCTGACTCCAATCTTCCAAGCCACTCACCCAACCACATATGACCATTAACGGACTTGCTTTCCACTGAGGAAGTAATGATACTCGAAAAACGCACAGAACCGAAAAATATATTATCATACCGTCGGCTTTAGCGACTAACAAGATCAAAGAACATTTACCTGATTCAAGTGAACTTTCTATTAAATATCCGCATTTTCCTAATCTTAATAAGTGTGCAACTCTTTTGATGTCGATCCACACACATGAAGTTATCTTCCCACAATTCCTTGCTTTGCACGGATGAACGACTTGGCTAAAATGTCGCCAGTGGAAATGTCGGTAACCTATATATATCCACTCCCACGCCAAAAATCATACCATATCAACTTGTAGTTTATCAATTCCAGCATTCCCTTTCTAGCGTTCTATTCCGCTACGTTTCCCAAGTAAGAAGGATTTATAAAACCCAGCGAAGTGTAGAATGTAAACCTCTGGTAGGAATTGGAAATCATTTCAAATATATAATTCATGTCGCCAACGAATATATTGGAGACAAAACGAATCATTGCGTCTCTTACTGTTTCTAAGTCATGAGGAGCTTTTCATTTGAAAGCCGAGTGAGTGTTCAATCTTGAAACAATTACGTAGCGTCTGACAATATAAACTATACCCGAAATTGTTGTTAATGTTTGACTATCTAGTGTCGTCAGAAGAAACTGCCACAGTGTGTTTTAGATTGTTGGAGTAGGGTCGATTAATAAAGAGAACACATTTGTTTGTTATTTTTTTGTTTCACTTCAATTTATACTATAATTTCTCGTTCCTTGTGTTCTATGTTGTTATATTCAGATGCTTGTGCTGTACCGCCCACAGCTCACGTAAATCTACAGATGTAATTATTGTTGGTAAACAGAACATAACTGACGAAATCGAAGCAAAATGCCCCAACGCTTTATTACTTTGTCATCTCTGTTCGATTTCACGGTCTTCAGAAAGTGTTCCGGCGAGAGAAGAATACTTATTACTTCCTATCACTAGAATATCGTAAACAATTGCTCTGTGGCCCCATTATGGCCGGATGCCATTATCAGCAATTTTCCACTTGAACATCAACTCAACAAGCACGAACTTAGATGAGTCGATCTTTGTAAGACGAGGCACTCCACAGTAACGGATTTCCAAATGGGGGCATCCTTCTGAAATCAGGACTACCTACGTTAGTACAGAACATTGTTATCAACGTCGTGTTTACAAAGCTGTTTTTAAAGCTGACAAATAACAAGAAAGGGGGTGTGATAGTTTTAGTTTATCAGACGTCTATACCCGGTAAGTAGGTAATACAGCCCTGAGGGCTCAGGTTTAGAGAAAGCCGTATTAGGCTCCAGCAATACAAAACAAGCTAAAACAGATGAAGAGCAAACGCGATATTAGCTCTCAGAGAAGTATGTGATAGCTAAAGTGTGCGGTTTGTGCTTTCTCTTAGTGCTGTCACGAACGGTTTTTTATTTTTTTTCCCAACTGATCCAGTTGCATAGTTAATCCTTGGCACTAGGAGATGAGAGTTTTAATACCATTTCAAAAGGGTAGTTTTAAACTTTATATCTATATTGTCATTGGAAAAACTATAATTTCCGCGTTCACTGCTATGAATCAGGTAAATAATTAATAAACAAGAATACCACTCACATCAAGCTTGAATCAATAACTAAAAAAGGTATTTCGGTGTTACAGTTGTGAACATTTTAAATTAATTTGTAAGTTTATGTACTGAACATGTTAGCACCTGACAAGAACAGATCCAATTAAACCTTTCTTGTTGTTATTCAGGGCATAACCACCAACTAATAACTGTAGTCACAGTACTGCGAGATGGAGCCGGGAATATTTTAGTGTCCTACTTGTTGAAAACAGATTATAAAAAGGCATAAAATCTACGACAGCTTATCCTTAGAATCTGTAAATTGTATATTACATATGTAAGAGCAGTAGGCCGATGTCGCAACTTACCAGTCAAACCTAAAACGTCTGTAACATACATACAAACAGAGGAGTTTTTTTGGTTGAGAATCTAGTGAACCTATGCTGGCAGACCAAGAAACACAGTAAATAGCGTACCTCTACTGACAGTACTGTATCTGTGATGGTATCTATAGATATAATGTATAATGAGCACACCTCCTTACTAGTAAATAACATTGTTTGCTTCTGCAGCTGTTAACTGTTCGTGACTCTGTTACTGATTTCTGTTTCCTCTATAATTATATAGTCTAAACTTGTCCGAGAGCTTTCCATTCATAACCTCCAATGGACACCATACATCAGTCAGAAAAATAATCTCCTAACCTACTTAATTATTTGGTGAGGGTATATATTTTGTGAATAGACAAATGGGACTGACATAGATTTATATTAGTTACTTAACGGCATAAATAGTCCTATAATTACAGTAAATGAATCTTCCATAGCTTCGCTATACTACAAAACGGATCCACTAACTCCAAGCATGCTTCTTGTTGTTTATACCTTTTGGGGGTTTTACCAACTCTCTTGGAACAGTTTCGCATTGTAGAACATTCTTTGGATGTCATATTTGAGCCAGTTATAATTAGAAACTATTCTCTTATCGGAAAATAGTATTTCGTATATGGTGTCTTCCGCTCCTTCACACAGACATTCTGTTCATTGACAATAAATTATGACTGGAGCTGTCGGACTGTTTCCAAATTCTTGAGTTTCGAAACTATTAACGATTTTAAGTGGAAGTGTATTTGTGGAATGTATAATCATAGTAATAGTTTCCTAATGTTTCAGAATACAAATGCAGCCGGTATATGAGTAGTGTTCTAAAAATGTGATGACATTATTGATCAATGAAGTGATGATAGTATTGTCAGGAATAGGCCATACAGACTACTGTCTGACAGTCATAATAATAGTAATTGGTTTAAAGGTTTAAAAATTGATTTCTCTCTTCATTCTAAGTCTCTTTCCTTTCTCTGTATAGTAAACTTGTCACTATTTTGTATTAGTATAACAGCTCTCACTTGAGCTTTTGACAAGAGTCACAAGAGAGATTTTATGCAGTCGCACTGAGATTGACGGGTAGCCTGTCATGTCTTCAGTTTCAAAAGTTTAATCTCCTTGAGACGAAACAGTCAGTATCTTGATTTTGTTTAACAAAAGATTCTAATTCATATAATATAAACGAAAGACGTGTTTAGGCTTTAGCTAGTCTTTCTGGTAAAGTTATGAGCAATACAGTTCATTTCACTGAATCATTACTATTCAATTTCATAAGGGATTTTGGCAAATTATATATAAGAAGAGTAGCTCTTGTTGCAATTTGCAAGAGCCAAGAATAAATGTTAAAAACTGAAAACAATTGCTAAAAGCTTAAGTCCTTAGAACAAATTGACTGCTTGGGATTAAAGCTAGCCCATACCCTTTGCTCCTCGATTCGTTTTATTCAAAGAATGCATAATACCGTATTTTACATCCGTTTCACTGTTTCAAATCTATGTACTTATTTTTGAACCCATGGCAGAGAATGCAGACGTTTCGTTTCATCATATACTTGTGGTGGATGTAAGAGCCATCAAGTTCAACTGCATGAGTTATGGTGATTGCTCAGGCTTGTTACATGCTGGTCTACACATAAGACTTCTGACATGCTTTATATCGTATATAATGCAAAAACCGCATGAGTTCTATTTTTCAATAAACCATTTTATCCCGAATTATTTATTCCACTTTAGAAACACTGGTTTTTTCTCCTTACGAATATATAATTGCAAAATACCTTGCTACGGTGCGTTTATTTTTCTCATTCATCAATCAAACTTGGCAATAAGCCCGCCAAATCAGAGCAGCTATTGGAAGTCTATCTATAGACGTAAAGTGTTATGATGTGCCATAATGGTGAAGGACAATAATTATCGAAATAATGAGCCAATAATGAGTGGTGGGCATTCGAGGAAACTACACGTTGGATATTGTGTTCAATTACTAAAGAGCTTGGAGCACAAAGAGGTGAGCAGGATTTAGGAAGTCTGCACAAGTGGTGGAGGTACGTATGTTATTTCTCTTGGTCGACCATCTTCTGTGCATTAAATATTTACCTGCCAGTTACTGTAAATTACTTTAAAAGGGAAGGAAAACTAGTTGCACTTTGAAACAGATAACACGTAGTCACGGTAATGCAAACGAGCGATGATTATTTCAACTAGAAGGTGTCGAATTTTGATCGATTTTATAAACATTCAAACATGCACCAGGTAAGCCGCAGACACGTTGCTAATACCAGATTAAACCACGTTCACCAAATCTGATAAACCTTTTAAACGTTCGTCAAATATTGAAGTTTTGGCATGTTTAACATTGTGGCGAACAATTAGAGAATTATTGGGCAACCAACACATTCAATATGCACTGAATAAATCTAGGCCATGTTTGCATCACCGCAATCAAAATTAATATTAATAACAACCGTCTTTTCAGTATTCCAATTTACTCTTCGCCAGTGTGTTTGAAAGAGTATTGATATGCCAGAATTGCACCATATTGATCGATTCATGTCAGTCTTCGTCAAACATTACGTTTTCAACCCTAAATTGGCAGTTGTTTCCGTTTATGTGGATATTTGTTCTTCCGTACCGTAATCAGATAACTTTTGGGTAATACGCTAACAATCGTAACCAAAATACAGAGAGGAAATATTGAGTAAAAGGGCTACAAAACTAGCTGTGACTTAACGAGATTCTAACTAACTGGTTATCCCTCAGGCTCGAGTCAACACTACCGCGTACGTGCTGCACTCCTATAAATATTCAGTTGCATCAAAAACATAGAATGACCTTCCGGCGAAAATTATTAGATGTTTGAAAGATTATAAAGTCTTCAAGTTCAAACAAAATGTGCGTGGGCGTTCTTTTAAGCAAGAATGCTGAACTGACTTTTTAGTGATAGTTTCATGTTTATTATATACATCCCTAGCTTAGTTTAGATTTTTTGTTGTTATCCAACAGCCATTCGGAGATACTAGCTTGTGCATGCAGGTACTATATAATCAGAATGCAAATAAAGGTTATTTGTTTATGCATTTATGTAATATCAACGAACTTGGGATTTCGGTACCAATAAATTGTTTAATTTAGTATAAGTTTGTTCTGTATCGTTTCTTATTCTTTTTCTTTTTCTATGCACGAAATCATCTTTAAGGTACCAGGAAAGATTGGTGTTACGGATTACAAATTAACTTATTTTACGCTAACTAGCGTGATAGTGCCTTTTATATAATTTTGTTCCACAAGCGCTGCAAAAGTGCAATTGATGCATGTTCGAGGTGCATCGACTAAAATCAGTAAGAAATTGTTAGAATTCATACTCTTCTATTGACCTTTTATTTCAAAAATTAAATTACTTTTTTGTATCATTCAATATATGTTTAACAATTTAAAATGATTCAGTTAGCCCAAAACAAAGAAAGGCCCAAACAAAGCAAAGTAAAACTTTAAGGTCATATTCTCCTAACAACGGTTGCAAAAGAAAACTGGTCTCCAATACGTTGGAAGTTTTTGTCGTCGTTGTGGAACCTTCGGTCTTCAGGTTTATACTGCATATTTGTAAATGTTAGATTATTGACTATAAATGAGAAAGACAGTGTTCTCTTTAATACTTAGCTTCAAGTTAATAGTTGTATCACTGTTGAATTGTTCTTCAGTAGGATCAGTTCGGTATTTTCGCGTTGTGAAATTATCTTGGAATATCTAACGATGATTTTTTTTTCTAACTATGATACATGCAGTATGTTCATCTGTTGTACTTAACAGTTTGCTTTGAAGTATTACCTGATATATATTTTTTTCATTTCCTTGAGAAACAGAAACAGAAAGAGACATTTTTATTGAAGTTCATTGAAGAAATGTTAGAAGATAAAGGGATCCAATTGCTTTAACGGCTAAAAATTGTAATTTGCCGCATTCTAAGGTATTCCAACTGCCGGAAAAGGCATATATTCACGCTGCACATTTATACTGACTTGCAAATACGAGTAACTGACTCAACATAGCCCAAATTGACTGTGGTAGGTGTGATTTTAAAACTTGCATATATATATAAAATATCTTCCTGTGTATATGGACACGCAACATTTTATTCATACTGCATGCACAATTGGTCACAATTATATTTTGCATAAAGAAAAGTCAGAATCAAACGTATGGATTCATTTTATATTTAGTAACATTATTTCTAGCAACGACTGTTCAAATGTTCATAGCACATAAAAAAGAAGATGTATCAAACGAAAAGGCACATTAATAGAAGGATTTCTGATAACCACTACTCAGTGTTGAATTTGACTACCAAGAGGTACTTCTCCTTGAAATTGTATATATATATTTTTTCTAATTTATTTTTTATTTATCTCCTTTACATCCTTTTACATTTTTCGATTACACAAGTTACACTTTTAGGAGAAAGGGCAAAAAATAGGTAAACTAATACATTGCCCTTATATGAAGATGTATATGTTAGTCAGAAGATAGTTTGATAGATATGCAAGTAGAGAAGAAAGCCAACTATAATTTTAGTTTTGACAGTAAAATAAATTGACTGAAGAGAACAAGTGGCGCTAGTATTGAGAGAAATAATAGGAAACGAACATAGAAAAGCGATGTGGCCCTAATCTACTTGATTAACAGGGTTGTTGATCACCACTGCTCCTGCCTGCCCGGCAGGAAAACATATAGAAGGGCGACTGATATTACGAAGCAAACGCCCGTGCACATTAACCCTAAAGGTATGAGATGGTTAAGACCCGACTAGGGCTGCAGCATTTTTGTAAAAGTATTCGAGCACAGTTCAAAGTTCTAAGTAGTACTCGTACTAAGTTGTGGACAACCAAAGATAGAAAGTGTCTGCGAGGAATGTAGACTAGGGTAGAAAATCTTGAAAGCACGTTTCTGTACAATCTCGAGTTTCAGATAGATAGGCGGAAAGTGTTGCATGCCACAAACGGACAGCAGTACTCATTTCATTTCATTTCTTTATTTTGCCACAAATTGTATATACAGAAAAGGAAATACCAAAGTAATGAGTGGCGAGGAAGCCCAAAAAGAAACCATGAGGCTTATAAAGCTTTGGGCTCCTCATCAGTTTTTGTTAGAAAGCAGAATAACAGAGGTAGTGACACGAGTAAGAAATGGAAAAAAACTAAACTAAATTAACACTAACAGTAATACTGAACTAAATCTATGAATTACGTGACACTAAATATGTTTTGTCTGAAACAAGGAAATAGACTAGAGACACAACGAATATCTGAACTAAGCGTATTGAAGAATAAGGGTCCTTGGTAATTTGCGGAATATTGTCTAATCTTTGTTCTGCAAGTAGGGCCATAGAAAAGACTGCACCTTCGTACTCAAGAACAGAGCGAACAAGAGCGAACAAGAGCAATGTATATCTTTAACAAGTCTGGGTGCAGGGCACCATGCAGCTTATTTAAGGACACATATAGAATCAACTTAGCTTAACTAAAAGGGAAATGAATAATTGTTCGAGTTAAAGGGGGAGTCGAGATAACCGTGTTCGAGATAATCCATGGTAAATTGCAAATAAACAGTAGGCCAAATCCAAGGGAAACAGCTTTCTGTTGGAGATAACGAGAGAGTCGAGATAACTGGATCCTATATAACGGAGGACTACTTTAGTTTCAACCCTCCATATATATAGTGGTGAACATATTACACAATTGGACTTTGAACAAGCATTACTCAGAAGTAACACTTACATTGACTATAATAGCATAAGTTTTCACCTTCAAGAACCATCCTCTCAAGTGGGTTGGCTTGTAAGTCCATAACTCTGTAAGACTATTCCTACATTTACTGATAGGCTCTGCACTGGTAACCTTATGTCAGTAATGGCTCGGCAATAATATGTAGAAATGAGTCACACCAATGCTTAGTTAGCTCACGTTAATAATTTGGCAATATTATATATAGAAACGCGTCACATTAATGCTATCCATGTCAGCTCATGTTGTAACATATGACTTGGATAACAGATGGTGCCAACAACGCCCAGTTCTCAGCTGTAAAACACACTCTGTCTTTGGTCTTTGCCGGACAAAAGTTCTCCGATAAAAGACTAACCTGTAATCAGCCCTTCTACTGAGGACACGAAATATTGAAATTGGCAGGGGAAGTATAAAGAAGGCTTGATATAAAGTAGTTCATAATTGTCGAAAGTCCAGATTCAGGACGTCAATTCTGATTGGTTGTTAAACAATAAGTCTTGGGAACCCGTTTTCTCATTCGATAACGTAAAAAGTGCTGTTGTTTTTGCTTTCCGGCTTCCGTGTACTTTGTCATTGGTGACAAGAGAGTTGTCAAAATTATTTGAAATAGCTGTGAAGAAATCTTTAGATATTATCAAAGTTGATAAATCGAAGCTAAATCATAAAGCAAATATTGTCGTCAGTAATGGTCATCTTGAAAAGCGACTAGATTTCAGTTTGATGTCTACCATTCCCTATGAGAACAGCACGGGCAAACATGATAATCCCAACCATTTCCTCAACCTCAAAGAAAAATTCCAAATGTCTGATGGCAATGAGAATGTTCTATGTTCATTACTAGATCGGTATCGGTTTATTTGCTGATATGCAAAACAAAGTTTTGCTGAAAAAGTTTCCGTTATCTTTTTCATTTGCAACTGGAAACTTAAGGTTGCCTGCTTATTGCGTGGTAAGCTGAATCGAGTTTTTCCTAATATATGCATCAAACCAGATTCAAAAGTTAATGGCTATTTGGATCCATCGGCATTCTTCGACAGAAATTAAGGCAAACTACAAGAGTTTAGCTGCAATTTGCAAGTTCCTTATAACTTAACAAGCTCCGTTCTAGACGGAAATCATTAGATGTATTAGAGCTTATATATATGGTTGGTCTCTCGGATAAACACACTCATAAATTACTAATTATCATTACTAAATAACTTTGTTGTATTTCTTCTTTTTTTCTTTGATTTCTTTCATTATGAAACAATTGCATAGATTGGAGTTGATATATTTCATTGTTAAATATTTGGCCTGCCTTGATTAGTGCACACTAACCGTAGGTCACTAACATTGTAACTATTGTCTGAAAAATATGAAATAAGGGACCGTTCATTTTTTATCGTGCAGGGGGGGAGGGAGAGGGTAGGAGGAGAAATTAAATCAGGTTAAACATTTCAGAGGCCAAACTCAACCAATCTTTTATCGAGAGACATGTACTTTAACCCATCTAGCCCAGGCTTTTTTTGGTTGCTCACATCCTGGGCTGCACCCTGGGGGGGGGGGGGGGGGG
>JANVCK010199730.1:0-10593 GCA_026546655.1 Epizoanthus illoricatus
TGATTATTCCAACTGAGTTGTACATATTGATGCTCAACTGTCAACATTTTATTCCCGTATACTTAGTACAGAAACAAATAGAAATCACAAAAGGTAGAAATTCGCACGGCGAGCATAATAGCATCCGTGATGCTTTGATTACCACGTTTTACCACAAATTTGTATGGTTGGGAATAGCTTTAAAGTACAACAGAAAGGCTATAGTATAGCGATTGAGGTAACATTTTCAGAGGTGGAGTGACGGCAATATTTACCAATCATTCCACAAACTTGAGTCGTACATGAGCTTAACAAGGTGCGCAGTGGCGATTTGGCTATCAACTCATTGCGAGAGTGGAGTGGAATAATTGTTTTATTACATACATTGTACACAATGACATATACTGGATATAAAGTCAAGGTACTTTATTACAATGCCCGATAAATATTTTTTGTAACGAAACACTGAAAATGGCACGGCAAACAATTCTCATCAGTTCCGCTCAGTGTGTAATCAAGTGAAACTCACTGAATCACGTGAACAATTGTACGTATGCGTTCGGCAGTGATGAAATCTGTTCAGATATCATTCAGAAAAACTGAGGTCATAAAATTAAGCGAAGAAGTACTTGGAATGGACTTCGAATACATGTATATTCAGATGGAACCAACATGTTTCAAATAGTCCGAACAAATTCTGAAAGAATTACCAGAGTCCAGAGCCAAGGAAGAATTTTAATTCTTAAAAGTTGACCAATTTTGAATCTGCACGTTGTCTGTACGACGTAGTGCCTGCGGGTTCTGAGTGGCCCGTCAGTTCGTATATAACAAATAGATTCCATTTTCCTAGTGGCTGTCCTTACAGATGTGCAGAAGACGTCAAAACTTTGCGAGGATTTCAGTGACACCATTTAACTTCGTTACCATGTTTTGACGTCGTCTGTGCATCTATATAAAGTGGACAGACGCTAGAAAAATTGAATGTATTTGTTAAATAGACAGCGGTGCGAGAACCAATCAGATCAACGGATTTGAAATAAAACACGGTAAATTTAATTAAATCGCAGTTAGTTCATAGTATAGGAAGAAACACCACCAAAGGAAATAAAACCAAATAAAGACATATTTAACTGTTTGAAACGTATTCTCTATTTTAATTTTGAATTGTAAATTGCAATCCACTTCAATCGTTGCCATATATAATGTTATAACGAATCCACTTGTTGTCTCTTTCCTTTGTATTTCATTTGTTTGGCTCGTACATGCATTTGCAGTATATTTAATTAATTACA
This sequence comes from Epizoanthus illoricatus, assembly GCA_026546655.1. NCBI lineage: Eukaryota > Metazoa > Cnidaria > Anthozoa > Zoantharia > Epizoanthidae > Epizoanthus > Epizoanthus illoricatus. The sequence goes on from JANVCK010199730.1 coordinate 1,272, forward strand.
TGAACGTTCTTCGAATCTGACAATGTCGTTATGTTTTAATATATCATATTATATAATTCACCAACAATTTCACATTTCACTGTGGAATGACGCCCTTCCATTGATCGGATTCAGGGCAGAAGGAGAGCAATAGCCGTGGTGCAAACGCGTGGGTCCTTATTTATTGTCTTTGTTGATGTTACAGTTCAGTTACAGTTGGTAAACAGTAAACTAGTGCATTAGTTTCTTAATTTAGTCGAATGACTGCCCGAGTCCAGTCGAATCTTGATCTTATGCTCAAATGCTTGGCAAGCGCTTGCGACTTCAGGAGCTGTTGACTCGAAATGTCGAAAGGAAGCTTGAATGCAACCATTATGGATCCGAGATTTACAATAGTCATGGTAAGCTTTCTTTACTTCTCGTAATTCTGTGTTTAACCCAGCACTAGAAGCTTGCAAGAAAAAGTTTTTAAATATATCAACTCGGGGGTTCATGAGCAATCGTGTGAGCTCGCCGATTTGGTAAGATTTTGTATCCTTGTGAATCATGTTAAATCATTCTACAATCCTTTTACAAGTCTAGCATGAGAAGAAAACATACTACCAACACATTTGGGAGTTAGTTATGCTGTAAGGCTGGCAGCGATCGGCAGTACAGACAGCAAATTTATTTTTAATCGGCCTGTGTACTTCTCAGCGATCGTTATGATCGACAGCCAGCCAAAATGTCGGAACTTGCAAAGGTTGACAACCAATTGTGATCCTATTTTTATAGTTCGCTGCTTTCTTGTGCTCGTATAGAAGTTATAGTTGTACATCATGAATAAATATGTGTCTGACTCAGTGCTAAATATTTACAGATGTGATCCAATCACAAAATTATTTACAAGAATTACACGGTTGTTCGTGATCTCACAGCTTGATCCACCAACATAGTTTGACTCCAGAACGTTCAAAACCCCTTTGGATCACTCTAAGAATTTTATATGTTGAAAATCATTTACCTAGCTTTAGAGAAAGGCAATAACCACGTGTTAGAAAGCTTTGAGTTTTTGTTCAGAAGCTGGGGCAGACGATCACACACTTGTTTTGGTGTCGCCCGTGACCCAAAGCTCTGTAAAAAGTTCTGATTTTTTAAAACAATATATTGAATAAAATACTGTAATATTCATACCAGAGTGTTGTTTATTAGATGGAGAACACAGAATTAACATACAGCCCGAACATTTTCGCAATCGAGCCGTTTGAGTCAACTGCCGAGAAGAGCTCGCTATTCCCAGGCCTCGCTCCACAGCACGGCTCCGCCAACGCAAATGTTAGGTATGCGCTTTTCCACGCCCTCTCTCCTTCCGCCCTGGTCGGATTTGATCACATGATGCTCTTCACAGGGAAAATATCAGGCAGTACAGTGGGATTAGAAAGTGATATGACCTCGGGAGACACTTCTGAAGAGAAAACCTTGCATTAGGATCGTTCCGACAGTCCACTTTGCGTATTAGTCAAATCAAACTCGAGGGCCGGTGGAAAGCAGCCGAAGATCGACTTAGTTGCCAATTGCCAGTAATTGGGATGGTTGCCAGGTTGCGTTAGAAATAGCTGAATGTCTTTTCAATCCACCTCTTTGCTACTGTGACGGCTGCACAATGGCTACATAATCTGCAGACTGCTCAATACACCTACCGCATAACACTTAGCACAGTTTCCAGTAAACGCCGTGAAAATAGCAGAAATGTGAAGGTAAGCACTGGTGTTTAGATGATTCTTGCTTTGACAAGTATCTCGAAGTTTTGATATGAATGAAGGAATCTTTGTGGAAGTTTCTAAAGTTATCTGATAACAATTTTTAAAAAGCTCGGTTGATGGTATTTACTTGGTACTCAGGCCGGTATACCGTGAGTTGTAGTTCGTTGGCCGTTTTTTGACAGGTTTTTTGGTATTTATTATTTTCGTGTCGCAAATGTCCGTATAACATTGTTATGTGCTACCTTGCTTGTGGGAGTATGATAGAGTACATTTTTATTTTTCGACATGCACTTCTGGTAGGCAGTCATATTTGTGGGCTGCAATCTATAGCTGTGGAAGATTTATTGCAAACTGCGTTCGAGAGTGTATCACTTTAAGCATGCGCGTTATTGACCTAAGCGGACCTATGTACAGCCGCGCGTGATTACGTGAAAGATCGCTGATAGAACCGTTCTTCCAATTTTACCTTAGCACGATCAACAGTATATTTGTAGTTTATTAACATTTTATTGCCATTCACAATCCTGTTATCAAAACAAACGAAAGTGCGACGCTGTGCATGTGTGTGACGATTTCGAACAAACAATTCGAAACCAATCAGTCGAACGTGTCAAAGGTCATGTCTCCTTCCATTAAGCCTGCTCCACACTGGCGACATAATCGCAAGCGCAAGCACCTTCACACTAGAACACAAGCGACGCAATCAAGGTGGTAAGAAGACGCCGTACGCTGCTTGTCTTGCGCTTACAATTACGATTGCGTCGCGTCCATTCACACTAGAAACGTTTCTGACGCAAACGCAAGCGCAAGACAAGCACAAGAAAAACAAAATTTTCCTTTTTCTTGCGCTTGTGCTTACGCATGCATTTCCTCGCTTCACACTAGATGTTTCTTGTGTTGTGATTGCGCTTGCGCTTACGCATGCGTTTCCTCACTTCACACTAGATGTTTCTTGTGTTGCGATTGCGCTTGCGCTTACGCATGCGTTTCCTCGCTTCACACTAGATGTTTCTTGTGTTGCGATTGCGCTTGCGCTTACGTCGCCAGTGTGAAGCAGACTTAAGCCTGCAACATGCAAGTTTAAATCGATTTCTGAATGTTCTTGTTTTGAAAAGCATGTACTAGAATAAAGAGTGCTAGAGTTGCTGTTTAAACTAAACCGAATTTTAAAGATAAACTTGATTCAGATGGCATTACGTTTGTAGCGGGCAAACTAAGTTGAATTTAAGTGAATTTGTACTCGCTAAATAATATTTCAAACAGAGTGGCGTGTTTCAAAAACATGCATGAGTACTTAAATTCCCGAAGGAGAATTAATTCTAGCCCGTGATTTTAGCTGTGTGTTAATTTCCTAAAGGCAAACAAGGGGATGTTGATTTTCAGAGATAATTGATGTTTCGCGTAAATAAAATCAGAATCCAATTAACTGCCACCGTTAGCGTCAGCTGCGCATATTTTTTTTTATTTCGAAAGAACTCTAAAAATTTATCCGAACCTGTTACATTTCCTCGTGATTATTTTTTTCTCGGATCATGTCAACCTAACTCTGTCCTCTGACAAGCTTCCAAAGCTGGCACCCGGAGTATTTCAACTTGAGCGACTCTCATTTTTATGAAATGTTTCACAGAGTTCTAGAAAAACAACAAAGCGCAGAATTTAACTACTCCTTCAAAGACCTTTGGCGAGAACACACGAAACACGGATCAAAACCGAATCGAAAAAGAAACGAACATAATTTTCTGTAGTGGGCACCAACAATCTTGAGCTGGAGCGTGACCAGTCGACCTTGTTAGAGGTATGGTAAACCTGGCATACAGTTAAGGGAACAAGCCCCATCCGCTGATGTACTAGTTTTACAGTCAAGCCACTTGAAGCGTTTCCTCCAAAAATGCATGAATGAATGCAATATTTGAGATTTGGTTTTACTCTTCCGTTTCAAACTTCCAAATTTCAAACCAACTTTCATTTGAATAATGAATTTTGATTGGATTGATAAACAAAATGTTCCGCCTAATATGGCACTGGCCGGTCGGTGCCTGATTCTATTCTATTCCAATTCTACTCTAATTGAATACTGCCACTCGCAACTAGTGGCAGGCTAATCTAGGCAGGAAGTTCAGAAGTTAGGGATAAACGTACGAGGGGGACGGATTCCGCCCCCCACTCCCCCGGGTCCGGATAGGATTAACACTACCTCCAATATGGCCACAGCTACAGACTAACAGAGGCTCAGAAACAGTAGAAGGATAAGAAGTGCAAAGGTATGGCACATGCATCACATGCAACGTACACTGTAAATCTGTTGTACAGCATTCTTGTCGGGCATTCTTAGCGTGAATTTATTTATGGCGCGTTATTTATAGAGCTTGTTGCTTTTTTCGATTATGCACTAGATTGTGAAAAGGAGAATGGTTGAAGCGGTCGCAAATTAAAATTCATTATTCAAATGGTGACTGGTTCGAAACAACAATAAGGCCAAATCGCGAACAGTGAATTCATTCTTGCATTCTTTGAGGAAATGCTTCACGTGGTTTGACTGTAATAGAGGTGGCCATTTAATGGAGGAATATTTTGCAGTAACATACTGAGAATGTATTCGGGACTGTGACAACTGACCGCTAAATAGATCTAGAGGGTGGCCGCTCAAGAGGCTGTCTCTGTAAAAACACCCACTCAATTTCGCGTCAAAATTAGATTTTCCTACAACTCTAGCAACTGAAAGACTTTATTGGGGCTACAACAGAAACAGATTTGGTTTAGTTCAAAACGTTTTTATGGCGACGCTAGGAGCCGTCAAAACATTTGCTGGGCCAACGCCAATCGCAAGGTTTGAAAAATGAAAATTAGGCAATATTTACAGCGCCGTAGATAATTCAATTCGCAACATTATCTCATGAACTTTATATCAAATTGCTGATAACTCTTTTCAGTTTTCCTTGAGATTAAGCTTTGTACCTTCCGCTTAACCGCGGAAGTGAAAATCAAGCACATTGGACCCCTACAAATCACTATACGGGACGAGGGCTAAAAATAGCCTCTGATTACAAGCTGATTTCACCAAAGTGGGACCTAGCTGGCAACTCTAGCGTATGCAGCCAAAAAGTACAGTCCTTTATTAGTAAAGTTATGCAGAAACCCGTGTACGATTTCAGTATTTTAAAAGTTATGGCCATTTCTATCAGCACATGTGAAGACATTTTCGAGTTTTAGCTAGCTGCGAAATCGCACCTCTTGGGGCAGATTTTATTCAAAACACAATTTACCTTCTTCCCAACTCACGCTTATTCCTTGCTCATCCATATTTGACTCCTTCAGATGCCTGAATTTCAAATAAATTCAGTCGGCAATCGGGTATTGCCTTCTAAACGCGAGCGGGGCATCTGTCGAGTCACCAACAAGCACGCCTGAACTCGAAATCATGGCCACTTTTCTGGCCGAATATTCTCCAAAGAGATCAGTTTAGCGCTGAATATCTTCGAGAACTAAGCAATAAACAGTCAAAGACTTGTTTGCAGGTATAAAATCGCCATTTGGTTCTTAAAATCGAAGAAATCTGTCCATCAACATCATGCTAAAAAATGGCGGCGGCGAGTTGTGAAGCTGACTCCAAAGAGCTCTAGAGGGAAGCCGCTGGCCGAATGTACCGAGTTCATCGTCTCTCGATCGCAATACCAACAACATTCCTGACTACTCCTGGCAACTTTAAGCGTCGAATGTAACGCAGTCCGACTTCTTAGGGAACGTCCATGATCATTTTTTGCGAGTAGGGGTGGGCTAGTGGAATTTGAGGGGGGAGGGGCCACCGAGAAATTGTGTGCTGTAGAAGACCTAGAGTGCTTCAAACTGCATGCTAGAAGAAATATATTTCAAAGCATTTTCTCGGGGGAGTATTTCCCGAATTCCCTAATATCAAATAACCTGTGTACCTGCTACATGTATGAGTATGTTGAAGGTGCACTTTCCATCGAATGTGTTAAAACATCCATTAATTTCTGTTTGTTTATAGAAAATCAATCTTCTTTTAAAAAGAAAAGGTCTGAGGCGGATCCAGGGGGGTTATGTGGTTCGGTCGAATCCCCCTCAGCTTGAAAACGCGTCTAGCAACCCTTAATTTACAAACATTTTTTGGGGAAGCATATCCCCAAAGCCTCTAGAAACTCATAAATAGACCCCCCCCCCTCGCCAAGAATCGAACTCCTTGTCGCCTTATCCTGGATCCGCGCCAGAAACTGTAATCTGAAAACTAATCATGAATTTACAAAACGATCTATTTCGGAGGACCTTCATTTTTCAAATTAAAATCATGGAAGCTGATAAATATGGACTCTTTTTTGAAGAGGAGTGGGCCCAGGGGGGATCACTCTAAAACTGTTGGTCCCTCAATGGGGGCATTTCATTTGTTCAAGACAGCACTACAAATCCATGGGCCCGCCCATACTTGTAATAAATACACGATCCTTATAAACATGTAAATGCGCTGAGCTATCAAGTCGGATTGTTTTTTGTTGCGGCCTCTAACGCGGAACACACTTACATTCAGAAATCCTGTCTGATAGCTTATTCAGGAGAATTGTCTTCATGTCTCTTAACTTAACGGGAATTTCAAAGTGCCTACATAGGGTACTCAGCACTGCTGCATCGAATGCTTTGCTCTCCTCGTTAGCTGCATCCACCAGTTCTTGTTGGTCGGTATTGTCTTGCAAGTACTGAACATCTTCTTCCTGTTCCACCGTCAGCTTAATTTTTTGCGACGTGCTGCTTCTAGACGTAAGAAGAAGCTCTGAACTTGTGTCTTAGTCATCCATTCTGATCTGCTGAACTGTCGTTAATTTGATAACGTTCTCGCATTTCTCATGTCTGCTGCAATTTGGGTGGGGTCAGCCTTTCTACCTGTCCTTTCTCCGAAGGTAAATCTTGCTGTAAGGTAGTCTTTGATCTTCAGAGAGCATCTAGTAGAAGTGCGCTTTGCTTGGCTAAATGCCCATTCAGTCTGTAGGAGAGAGCTGGAAACTGTCGATGTTTCTGGTTGGAATTCTATGTGGCTCCTGCTCCTCTGAGTTACAGTGTGTACTGACGAGAACTTTGTTGCCCAGTCTCTTCTAATCGCATCATACTGGCTTGGGGTCTTGGTGCGAATGTACTGAACGCCTCGACTCATCCAGGCACGAAGCATTGAAACAGTGGCGTTTGAGTCTCTGTGTTTTTTTATTCTGTACGGAGTTTGATCTCGCGCTTGTTGGTAGGGTCATAAAAGCCCTGGGCTTCCGTGGTCTCGAGCATAGCTGGGCCCTGGTGTTTGACGTAGATACGTTCATAAGGAAAGTACTTACTGCTGCCGATACATTAGCATTTCCAGACTCGCAGACTGGAACCTGCATACTCGAAGTTATGGAAGCTACTGAAAAGCTCTATTTTATTTACGGTCAGGTTCTTCCTGGTTTCGTCAACAACATTAACTGCAGCGGTTGTACCCTTGACTGGATGCAGTTTAAGTGCCTGTCTTATGTCAAGAGCAGTTAGAACATTATGACCCTCATTATACTAAGTGCCAATTGATCACTTCATTGGAAATAGAATATCCTTGCCGGACTGGGGCTCCGAGAAATGATAACTGTCCATTTGGACACCAACTTTCCTTACGACATCCTTTGCAGAGGCTGTCAAGGAGCTGTTGTGATAGCAACTAGCCTCGTCTGATCTTAGGTAGACTCTCTGCAGCAAAGGATTTCTGGCTTTCAGCTGCTTGAGCGGTTCTTCAATAACTGATGTGACTGTATACCAGTCCTGATTGCACTGGTCGAACAGGTGTGCGTACGAGATGGCTTCAATCGTTTCAGATTGGCCGCGAGATATCACGCTCCTGCATGTGCTAGTTCAGCCCTCTCTTTCCGAGCCAGTCGCCCTTGTTTCTCTCTGTAGCGCAGCTGCAGGAACTTCATAGCCCAGTCCATTACATTAAGGCATGAGCTACAGTCAGTAAGCTTAGTGAGAACGTCTTGCTTTGCGCATTCTGGATTTACGGATCTCATTATGTGAGCTTTCAACTGGATGATGGATTCTCTTGTTTTCTCTATGTCATACAGCAAGTCTTTATGTTGTTCTTCGCTGTGAAATTTCAAAGTTTTGTCATCCTTGACAATCAGCCGTAGCTTGTGAAAGCATGATGTGATGTCATCACATTGAGAGCACTGTACCTTATGTTGGTGTGTGCAATGCTCTTGGAGATCTGTATCGTATGGATCGTTGAGACCAAACTTGCGACAGTGATCGGGACATTGGTTTTCGTCTTCCTGGCATTGGCTCTGGTATTCTGTCTTAAAATACTTCTTTCTGTCTCCAAGATACTTTCTCAAGTCATTTGCTAAACTCTTTTCTAATCCTATTGAATCAAGCTCGTCTACTATTCGTGAGAGTCGCTCAAACCCTGCTCCCTTCAGCTGCTGTATAGTCTAAGCCACTCGGAGACTTCTGCTGAGAAGCCTATCTTACTTTTAAGATACGGAATAGAGTGGCGCGGCTGAGCGGCTCGACCTTTTATTCTTCACAGAACTGAAAGTACTGCTTGATCATGGTTGATCTGGTGACTTTGCGAACGACATTTGGCATCGTAATTCTTTCGCCACTGTCGAGCTTCAACTTTCTTGTACCAAAGGCTACATCTTGATAGAAGTGGGGTGGTTATTAATCTATAATTGGTCAAGCTTTTCTTGCGGCATTCGAACTCGATGAGACGGCGATTTTTCTACTGCTGAGCCTGGTTCACACTCTCTTGCATGAGTTCTTGCCCGCCTGATTTGCCACTCAGTTAACTTGGCGTAGGGCTTGTGTATCTTCTGCAACGTCTTCACAGGATAACGATGTGCATATAGGCTCAAGATCTGGGTCTTCACGTTTCTTGTTATGACGCTTTTGTAGGCTTGCGTCAGCAGGACAAGTTCCCCGTACTCCGTCTCTGGTTTGAAGCAGGAGCGAAACAGTTCTGGCCCAACTTTTGGTGCGGTGACGTCACATAAGACTGCAGGCTTCAGTGGCTTTGTCCATGCACACACCTTTGTCTTCTTAAATTGAAATGTTAATGGACTGACCTGGCCAGCATTAGATGCCTTTTTACCTAGTTGATCAATGGCAGTATTGTGATGGTTCTGCTTGCGTCTAGTTTTTTAACAGATGTACTACGTAACAAAGTAACAACAACAAAAATTGTAAAATAGTTTTTATAGTACGCGCGCTGTGATGGGCTAGAAAACCATTTTACATGAGAGTATGTAAAACGCTGACGCTATACCAATCTGGATTAGCCGGCAAATTTATTTTCTGAATGCTTGTTCAAATAGTTATCAATCAAAATGTTTTCCAATTGTTCTCAATTTTAGTAGAAAACTACAGCAATGTACAAGTGAAAACTTAAAGAAAATAATATTCGACTTTTCAGTTGTTAGTGTGGATTTACAACAAAAGCAAAGACTAAACTCGTGGGCAAAGGAAATAAATTTATTTGGCCGTCTTGTTTTAGCAACGGTTTCCTGGAATTATAATTGCAAAGTTCGCGTGAACCGAGTAACTTTGAATTACAGTATTTAACACTTCTTCAAAACATTATA
>JANVCK010199841.1:0-10593 GCA_026546655.1 Epizoanthus illoricatus
CCCCCCCCCCCCCCCCCCCCCCCCCCCCCCCCCCCCCCCCCCCCCCCCCCCCCCGAGAGCACCGTTTATGATATGGATGCGAGTGTTTTACTAAGAACTAATCCACCCGTAGAATCCATATTTCACGGGCGCGAGGATATGGAAAATAGGCCACTCAGGTCCCGGATGATGTAAGCGAAAGAAATTGCAGGCACATTCCCGGGGAAAAATAATCATAGTTTGCTCGCAAATCATTCTTCCACCCCTACCCCACGATATCAAATGGCCCGTCTCTAAATTTCCAAACATTTCTGATCCTTGATGCCGCCTAAAACCACTTCCGAAGATTTGCGAACACTTCCGAAGATTTCCTGAATCGTCCCGAAGATTTTCCAACAATTTTTCGATAATTTCACAATATGTTCCAGAGATTTCCGAACACTTTCGAGCGTTTCCGAAAATTTTCCGAACATTTCCAAACATTTTCCGAGCGATATAATAAAATATATTGTACAGTAATGTGTTCTAAATCCCCACTTGTGAGATATTGTTTTTGCCACTGGAAGATAAAATCCATATCTTCTCGCTACCGTGTAATATCCTCACAGTCTCTATATCTTCTCGCTACTGTGTAATATCCTCCATATCTTCTCGCTACCGTGTAATATCCTCCATATCTTCTCGCTACTGTGTAATATCCTCCATATCTTCTCGCTACTGTGTAATATCCTCTATATCTTCTCGCTACCGTGTAATATCCTCTATAGCTTCTCGCTATTGTGTAATATCCTCTATATCTTCTCGCTACCGTGTAATATCCTCTATATCTTCTCGCTACCGTGTAATATCCTCTATATCTTCTCGCTACTGTGCAATATCCTCTATATCTTCTCGCTACAGTGTAATATCCTCTATATCTTCTCGCTACCGTGCAATATCCTCTATACTATTTTTCATGAGGAGTAACCAATACAGGATATTTTTGAGCTGTTTCACATTTTACTACCATTTGCTACAATAATGTGTGCTGAGGTACATCGATGGAACTCGGTGGATCAGTTGAAATAACTTAACAGTTTTACATTCCACAAGGATCCAGTTTATGGCTAGCAGAACCCTCTTTTTATTTTACTTCAGTGACTTGAGCCCCAAATGATGTGTTGCTAAATTCTCTTTACTATTCTCTGTGCAGTTCCACAAATCAAATTGGGAGAATCCAGAGAAATTGCTGCTCCTGATCGTGCAGCTCCTATATTCTCATTACCAAATTGCTCACATTTGTATTGATATGGTAAGGAGAAGATGAATGCTGATAAACCAATCAGGGCCAGCAGAAGGTGGCAGACATTAGGTGGGCCCGAAACCGAACCTTCTCGAGCAGCAAAGGCACGAGATGCTAAGGGGGGGGGGGGGTCTGCTGAAACGCCATTTCCTGCATTTTGACAGTTTTTACATCAATTTTAGGTCAACCAGGAATTAATATTTTCGAAAATCTGTACTTGGCATGAGAATAGGGGACCATGCCAATTGGGACTGAAAGGTTTTAAAAGCCTTGGCCAAACGGACTCACAAGTCGATGCAAGTCAATGCAATTTTTGAACTTGCATTAAGCTGCCTTGCATTTCATTTGGCCACCAACTTGGATAGGCTGGCATTCACTTTGATCAAACTGTATCAACTTTGAACGTGCTCAAATTTTAATGCAATTTGATGTAAGTTTTTCAGGGTTTGGCCACTCCATGCAGGTCAGTGTGGAAATTAGCCTGACCTCAGATGCTAATTTTCCTTTGCAGCAAGGAAAATTAGCGTCTGAGGTCAGGCTATGCGGAAATGCACCAACCAATGAAATCATTGTGTTTCTGAGCTAGAGACTAAATCTGACTAGAAAGAGCAAAGTGGCTTCTCCCACTTGTGTTGACTTGTGAACCAACTTGTGAATCCGTTTGGCAACACATCGCAAGTCCTAGCAAGTTTGGACATAAGGCCGATGGTTAAAACTTGCATTGACTTGCATCAACTTGCGAGTCCATTTGGCCAAGGTTTTAAAGTGTAGCTGAACCTTATCTCCATGTTGTAATTAACTAGTACCCAGTCCCATGGCTGAGTCAAGATATGAAGCAAACAGTTCAGGTTTTCCAGGGGGAAAGGGCTTTAACTTGGAAAGATCTTTTTCTTTCAGGGTATCCATCAGTGAACTACAGAGAGAACAAAATGTAATAAATAAATAAAACAATTTCTTTACACAATACTTGCCAAAATAAGTTATATAAAACTGTGCAAGGTTAAAAAGTTGATAAAAACAGGGAACTTACTGAAGATGAAATTCAAGGACTTTTCAAGGACTTTTCAAGGGCTTTTCCTTGCAAATTCAAGGACCTTGTGCGACAAACAAAACTTACATGTTTGCATATCAAGCAAAAACACTCACCATGCCAAAACAGAAGATTTAACCTAATTGCAAACTGGACAAAACTTTAATCCAGCTAATGACAAATGTTGTTAGAAATAAATTTACTTTGGGGGAGATTTGAGCCCATGGTTTTCTTTTAAACTATCTGGAGTGCTCATCTTTTGAACTGAAATCAAAAGTTTTAACACAGTTAACTAACACAGCTAAATCTATATCTGCAAACAGATTTCAGAAATACCAAAAGCTGTGCTTTTAGCAGTTTTCATCTATCTATCTATAGCTCCATGATTGACAGCTGTCAATCTTCTTCAAAATTAGAACAAGTCAACTGCAACTTTGTCAAATGAATCTGGTGACTTTTCCAAACCACTTCTATTTGGTTTGATCTTCAAAGTTTAACTCAGTAACATTACAACAACTAATGAAAACAAACATTTTGAATTTCCATCCAAGCAGTCATGTGACTCTTTTGAACCAATCAGAATTCCCCAAAAGGCCACAATAGCCAATTTTCAAAAGCCCATATCTCTTGAACCACTAAAGATATTGACCTGAAATTTTGGATACTGATGAATGTTTAAGAACCAGTGTAAGACCAACTGACCAACTCTATTTTTTAAGGGTATGTGACAGGAACCACACATATATTTTTTTTGTTTGGCCTAAGTTATTTGACGAACAATGTGCATGAATAATAATTATTCCAAGAGCAGAAATAATCCTAGCAACTCACTTGCAAGTAGCATAGTACAAGTGGCCATCCTCAGCTAACTGACTTGCTAACTCCTTCTGATGGTTATCCATCAACAGTTCATTTATAACAACAATTAGCAAGCGGCCTGCCCGCAAGGACTCCAGGACACTTCCTGAACCTGTGCATAAAGGCAGTAAATAACTCTGGAATGACATTTTATGCATGTAGATGATAAAGTGTTTTTATCTTATGTACCTATCAATGTTACAAGTCATGATGGGAGGGGGAGGGGGGGGCATACGCAGTATGTGAGGAATTTGACAGTGCAAATAAATCTGCCCATGGTGGGTATTCTTGATCATTTAAGCCGCCCATGTAACTCTATTTAAGACTCTCAAAATCCTTTTGACCAATGGCAAACTTCCAGTAGTGAGTAAACTGTGGTTGACTAGCTTTGATAAAAACTAGGTTTTCTATGTCGGCGAGTAGGCAAAATGATGGGATTGATCAACTAAAAGTTGATATGTTATGTTTTTCACTGTGAGGGTGGAAGGTTTGAGCAGATGTTTCGAGTGCTAGCCCTTTGTCAGGGATGGGATATTCAAAAAAGAAAACTCATCTGAGGTCAAACCCCCACTTACGATGCCCAGAAAATTCCTGAAAATTTTAGTTCCTCATACAGAAGTCTGGCATCAGCCTACAATCACAGACCTAGCACGTCTCACACCTCAGGTGTGTGACACACACCTCAGCGTTAATACTCACACCTTTTGGCTCGATCTTTCTCCATACATTCTCTATAATTTCAAGTTAATTAGCACGAAATCTCAAGCCTGTGACCGTTCCTCCAAACTTGACAATGCTATATGCAATCGTGAACAAAATGCTTGGGGCAGATTATTACTGGTTGTTGCACTTTGGTTTAATCAATTAATCATATTACCATAAAAATCCCCAATAGTTAGTCCAGGAATGTAGCTGATAGAGCTCTGTTCATTGAAAATCCAAAGAATTGAAATGCTTACCTGCATGACTGATTACCAGCGACGCATTATTTATATCTTCTTTGATCGAATCCTTGTATCTATAATATTCTAACTTAAAATTCCTAAGGCTGTATTCCTCAGGCTCAAAGACTCCCCGTCCTATCTGCAAACGTAGTCGGCTATAACCTAACCTTTGGCACAGCTACAAAGAAAAGGAAAACATGCAGTCGGACGTCGGCGATCTAGGGGTTTCAATTTATAAACATTTGAAGTAAATCTCATTTTCGACAATAATCCAAGATTTTTATAAAATAAAATCTAGAAATATGGAGGACATACCTCACAAAATTGTTTGCTTGAAACTGTCTCAATCAAGCAATCAAAGCTTGTTGTTCCCACTGTAACAAAAACATAATTTTCGTCCGCCATTTTTGTTTTGGTAATCTCTATAACCGCGAGCATTGCTGTTCAGCGGTATCATTCCGACTCCAAGTCGTCGGGAAATCGATGGCACTTCGGATTACCGAGCGGTGCTCGGGCTAACTCGTGCACGAAAGAGAATGCCTCGCTTTCATGTTGTTTTGTGAAGCACATTGGCTGAAATTGAAAGAGTTGTAGAGCGAGAAATGCAGGCAAAGACTTCAGTCGATTGCAAGAACGAAATCTCTCCATCTAGTTGTGTCTATACAAGTTGCTACTGGTAAGAAATAGCTAGTTCAGTTCTTCAAGTTTATCTGGCTTCGAATTGCTGAGTTGATTCCATTTCTGGAGCAAATTACCGTACAAGATCAGGTATATTTTTGTGGGATACCAAAAATGCGATACGAAAAATGAAAGAAAATAGTAACAAACTAGAAGGCAGAAATATCTTGTTTTTTATTTGCTGTTTCTTTTTCTTCTAATACAATAAACAACATATAATTATTGTGAACCTTTTGTACGACTTTCACTGTCATACTAGGACGTAAACTAAAAAATAGTTTACTACTTTGGGAAGAGAATGTTTTGATTTCATATTTCGCGGGGTTTTCCCATAAAATCATTTTAAAAGGTGAAGTTTCTTTTACTTTTTCATTCCGTAATTTACAATAATGTTAGTCTCTCCTTGATGTTTTTTCAAAACCATGAAGTGAAAAAGTGAAACAATTCGAACTTTGGGTCATTTCCGATGACATTTTGTTACACAAAATTTTGACAAGTTCGTGAAATTGTTGGAAGGCTGTTGGCAAACCACAAAAATCTTACTGGTGTCGTCTTGCATGCTCAGACAATTCTCTTTGTGCCACAAACGTTCATTATCAAGAGTATAAAGCTACAGAAACAGTGAAAACACTCCACAACTTAGATGTTCGTCTAAGCGTTAAATGTTTGAATCTAATTCCTGCCGGTTTTCAGTAAAAAGCGAGTTGCTACAAGCCAGCGCAATTGCTGGTTGTATCGAGTTGGTACTTGAATTGTACAATGTTCTTTGTTTATAAAACATCAAAAGAATTAACACACTACTAACACGTGGCTGTTGTTCCAAGCTAGAGAGTTATTTCACAACAATCATTCAACTCTGGATCCACTGATTTTCTAGTTTTCCTTGTAATCATGAAAGTATGCCTGTCTTTTCTTCCTGTTCAGATAATTTATCCTACTATCTATAATTAGTTTAATAATTTCTTATAAATACTAACTGGTCAGGATCAGTTTAGTACCAGAAAGAAACCAAGGATATGTATGTAAATATGGCCCCTTGAATAAGTTGGCCTGTTCACAAGCTATAAAATTTTGTAAACTATATTATAATACAAACATCTTAATAACTGAGTGTGAGATCTGTACAGGGGAGGTCTGGGGTCTGTACATTTTGCCCAAGGTCTTGACTGTACAGACAGAGCGAAGCAACAGCCCCACTGGTATAAAATTTCAACCCCTCCCCATCTCTGATACTTTGAGGAAAACTGTTTAATATGACATTATATATTTCTTGTTTTAGTGAAGAAAATGTGTGGAAATTATGTGAAAGGATAAGGGATGAGAAGATAGATGACCTAAAAGAGTTCTTTGTTGTATTCATCTCAAATGATGAACGGAAGGTAGGATTCCTGTATCACTTCCTGAATGCATGACTTCAAGTAAAAATGTGCTATCTTATGTACCGATCAAATCGAACCTTCAACACCCCCCCCCCCCTCCCCGGGGCAATTACCCTCGGCATTTGATGCATTGCTATGCCCGGGCAATAGGGAATTTGATGTTGGTGGAAGGGAGGGGTGGTGGGGAATTCGAACAAGTTGTCTCGATTTCATGTTATATGCCTTGTGGTTTCCGCGATCAAGTTGCTGGTTGAGATTATTCATGGACTCGAATTTCACAAGCTTCACAAGTTCCAAGTTCTTCTGTGTCTTTATATACTTAGAATTTTTCTGCTTACTTCAAACACACTACGTATAGCGATAGGAAAACATCTGATTTATTTACAAATGTATGTAATTTTACATCAGAAATTTGTTGGGTCAGTTTTTTTGGAGGGGGTCCAATATTGGGAGTTTATTGTTAAACTTTCAAACTTTGAAATAAAGAAGTTTTTCTTTCCTACTGCAGATACCATTATGGATGCAAAAATCATCACAGGACCCCCTGACACCAATTGTCTGGGTAAGTTCTCTCACTAAAGGGGTGTACAAGGAACTTAGAATAAGGGAGGGTTATCAGTACTCAGCATATGAATCTGGTAGTTACAAGTGAGAGAAGTATAAGTATTAAATATATTCTCAAGTTTATTGAAGAAAATGAAGAAATTATCAGACTGGACTGGACAGTCTTGAAAGTTATGTTTATGCAACTTAGTTACATATGATAAACAACCACCCTGGCTTAAGTTTCATGACTTTTCCTAAAATTTTATGGGGAATCCAGTACTATGTGTTTCCATGTCATATAGGCAACTGTGTTGCCATGGCAACCAGCAAATGGAAGGTAACATTTTGTTTTATAAGTTTTTCCATTTCTAGGTTAACTAGGAGCTATTGTTAAATGCAATTATTATTTTCAACATTTGTACTAGTCTTAAAAATGCCCCAGGATTCATCTTTAATAATTACTGAAAAATTTTCAGTTATTGCAGAAAGCAAGGAGTTATGGGTAATTTTTTATCATTTTATTTGAGTTAAAAATTTTAAAACTATTTAGTGATTAAAATTTCAAAAAGTAGACAAAAAAGAAAAAAAAATTGATTTACCAGCTCAAATCTATTTTAAACCCAACAGGACTACCATGTAATACTCATAAAGCAAACAGGCACTCGAACATTGGTGTATGATCTGGACTCAATCCTTCCATTCCCATGCCCTTTTGAGCAATACATACAACAAGCTGTACAGAATGAAAGGCAGCTGAAAAAGCAGTTTCACAGGTCAGTAATATGGACAGTTAATTAGGCAATCATTACATGAGACTGGTATAAACTCATTGTTAAAGAAATACATGGGAAAAACTGCCAAACTTTTATTTTTTATTTTTTAAGCTGTCAGACACAGTTTTTTTGGTTCAATTTAACTCATTGATAGAGTCAAACGAGTCTGAGGTGACTTTTGGAATCGGTCTTACATGTATGTAAATAGAAACAAGAATTTGTATTTAAAAACTATGGAGACCGATCTGAAGTTGGCCAGTCTGAGTTTGTACCAGTCACATTTAATCACCCTCTAAGATTGTATTAATAATTAATTTTTATCTAATGAAAAATTATGCAGACAAACCCAACTCATGACCCAAGGCATGCTGCAATAAATAAATGTGATTTCAGGGGCATCACCAGGAATTTTGAAAGCGGTTTCGAATTGGCCCAGTTATAAGGTGGTCCAATGAATTCTAATTAATATATGAGAGACTTTGTGTGAGATTTGGGACTGAAAAGGGGCTTTGGTCGCACCCAATGACCCCTCCCCCTAGCGACACCTATGGATTTATAACAAGGAGCAACAATGAATACTAGAAACTCAAGGGTCTCTGAAAAGTTTTTGAATGAGTCTGGAAGTCACCATGTCTCAGGCTTGAACTGATCTCAGGCTCATAGTTAAATTAAGACTGCATATACAGTATGGGGGATGACAAGGCTAACAAAGGCTGTTTGAGCTGTAGCATACTCCTTTGAGAGCCTTGCTGAACTTTTCAGCCATGTCCCAACAAGAATCAAATGTTTTCCCGAGAGTTTAATTATAGTTCCTGATTCCCAACATTTTGAAAAAATTCCCAAAAAAATAGATGATATTCCCGAAACAGCCTTTGTTAGACCGTGTCCCACCCCCCCTCATAACATATAGCTACAAGTGGCCATACGTCTCAGTGTCACACAGCATATCGGCAAATCGCAGATTTCACCTTTTCACACCCCTATAGATATATAACTTATAATATTTTGCCTGTGGGTTAATTTTGATTTAATTTGTATGTACATTATAGTTGAAAGTTGGATACATGACTGTGTTAAGTTCTGTTAAGAATTAATTAAAAATAAAACTTGCTTTGTTTCTTTGTTGTTTATCAGATTTGATTTAATTCGTTTCAACATTTGAGCTTTTTATAGTTTCAGTTTTGTGATAAGATCTTTCGACCCGAAGGGTCCTCATCAGTTCTGGAGTGTCTGTGTTACAATTTTTAAAACTTAAATGAGAATTTCTCACTTCTACATGTAGTTGGCTGATTGCTGTTGGAAATATGAGGACATACAACTTCAGTTACTATCAGCCAGTGTTCTAATAAATACTTAGTACAAATTAAATATTTTGCAGAAAATTCCGGGTCATTCCAGCAGAAGTATTCTTGAGAACATTTGCATCAGATAGATCACATATGAAAAGGCTCAATGGGCAATGGATAACACAACCACCCCCATATCCACCAATCAGAACAATTGGTGAGTAGATTATGCGGCAAATACACAAACTTGTCGTTTGTGCATATTATTCAAGCGAGTACAACAAATCAGCAGTGTAGACTGGGTCCTTGGAGCAGCTTTAAAAAGTGTGTTGGGGGGGGGGTGCCAATATAAACCACAGAGTTTGCAAGCTCTCTCCATATATTTCTTTAAAATGTGAAGGGGGCAGGGCAGGATGTAAGACAAGATACAACGAAATGGGAGAAAGGGAGCAGGGGGATATCAGGAGCTATAAGGAGGGTGGTAAAGAGTTTTTTTGTGAGACATGATTTGCCCCTTTTATTAATAATCTGTGAAACATGAAAAAGCCATTTTTTTTCTCATGAATTGTGATTTTGAGAAGTTCTTGTGAAGTGTGATTTCTCTTTTCAATTTTGTGTGAAACACGTCGAGTTAGGTCTTTATTTTCCCATGAAACATGATTTTGCTCTTATTTCATATCCTTTGATTTTATCCATGATCAATCATGAAATGAACATTTAATTATTTTCTGTGAAACATGATTAGAACCCCCCCCATATTAGGGATGGGAGACAGTTGATGGAGGTATACGTAGGGGACTGGGTGTGAAAATGAGAGTCCAATTACAGTACTTAGTTCTGACAGGCTAGGAGAGCTCTATCTTCTCTATAGTTTTGTTTTATTGTTCAGCAAATTATGTTGTTTCATCCTGTAGATAACACTATGAATCTTGACGATTTCATCGACATGACCCCTGAGGAGGGGGAAGGGGAGGTGAAGGATTTCAAAACATTTGTGAAGACATTCAGCAGGGCTGCTAATTGATACAAAGTCAACCAAAGAGAGAGAGAGAGACATGCTGAATTATCATGATACATATGAGTCGTCTGGAACACAGTCTTGGCCCTCTAGTATTGTCATAGGGAAGATCAGGGGCAATCTACGTGTTTGGACGATAACAATTTATTGAATTTTGCTCATTTGAACTGAGCAGTTATGTGGAGCAAGAACGTGCCTGTGAACATGTGGATCATTGTCTACTTTAAGTTGAATTATGTCTGAGACTGTACATAGCAAAATTAAGATAAAGTAAGTTCATAGTGGCAAATCATTTTAAGTCCCAGTATCCAAAAATTAGTCACTGCTGGTATATTAATTAAGCATCATATTTTGAGTTGGATAGATCAATCGAAGCCAATTTCAAGGCTGTCGCAGCCTGAGAATAAATTTGGAAGGAGTAGATTTTGTACATATCTTTGCTGGTTTGACTGGAAAATGTCTTGTTCAGTGTAATAATATGATTATATATGTCTTGGATTCAGCCACTCCTAACAATCTTGTTATTAACTGAACATGATGTATTACATCAGTATTCTGGGGCAGATCTAGGAATTTGAAAAGGGGGAGCACCATCGAAATGAGAAAAAACAAGCGTTAAAGGCATATGCATGAGTTTCTAGCCAGGGGAATGTGGGGGCATGTTCCCCTGGAAGATTTAAAATTAGGGCCTCTAAAATGGCATTTCCTGCCGTTTGAGTGTATTTTGTTTGTTTTAGATGGTAAAATCGTCCATAAAAATATGGCTTGGACAGAAGGGGGGGGGGGGCGGCCCACCTTGCCCCACCCCTAGATCTGCAGA